>RJWT010000753.1:0-58489 GCA_004365215.1 Cuniculus paca | reverse complement strand
TCAAGATCCCAGAAATTCAACTCAAGAACAGAATATTAAAAGCTGTTAGAGAAAAGAAACAGATCACCTATAAAGGAAAACCCATCAGAATCACAGCAGACTTCTCAACACAAACCATCAAGTCAAGAAGAGGCTGGAGTGAAGTAATGCAAGTCCTGAAAGAAAACAACTTCCAACCCAGACTGATGTACCCTGCAAACCTTTCCTTCAAAATTAATGGAGAAACAAGATACTTCCATGACAAAGAACAACTCAAGGAATTCATGACCACCAAACCAACCCTACAAAGATTACTAAAGGACATTTTAGAGAGAGAGAAAAAAAGACCACAGTCTCAGGAACAACAGCAGAGGGGGACCATCAAGTGGGGCCAGTCGACTGAATGGAGAGGAAAAATAGGGAGCCAATGGCAGGAAAATAGCATGGCAGAGACACTACAGTGCAAGAGGGCCTCAAGGCATTAATAGAAAGAAACAGAGACATAGTGGATCAGGTGACAGGATCCATCAATATGCTCTATGCAAGAAACACATTTAGCTAGAAAGAAAATTCATAGTCTGAAAGTCAAAGGAGAGAGAACAATGCCCTATGTGACAGGGAGCCAGAGGGTGGGAAAAATAATTGGGGTAGCCTGCCCATTAATTGCAGAATGGATAAGAAAGACATGGTATTTCATGGGGTGGAAACCTACTCAGCTATAAAGGAAGATAACCTCAAGGCTCTTGTAGGTAGATAGAGGCAACTGGTAATAGTGCTCATGGATGTAATGGACCAGAGTCACAAGGGTGAATTTTGTGTTGTCTCCATAGCATAACAAACTAGAGGTATCAGTGGGATCCAAAATGCACAATACATATTGGGAAAGTTAAAGGGGAGGAATTATCTAAAAGGGAAGGAAATGACCACTCTTAATCTATTATCATGATTTGAAATTCAGATTGTATTCATAGTTCTGATTAGTTTCATTTTATTCTGATTTGTTTGATTTTATTATACTTGATGCATGGACAGCTATTTTAAAGATAACAAAATATATAATTGCAGCCATTGAGGATGTCCAATTAGCTTGTTTAGAAACCCTGTATGGCTTTCATTGTTTGTTTTGATTGATTTTACTCTATTCTGTGTGGTTTGATTGTAATATGTCTGAAGGTGTAAGCAACTATTCTGAAGATAACAAATGTTATGGTAGCCAATGCTGTTTTGCTAATATCTTGAAATTCTATATTGCTTACATTGTTCTACTTTGTTTTGTTTTATTATGTTTTGTTTTGTTTCTACTGTTTTAGTTTGTTGTATTTTGTTTGATTTTACTTATCCCTGATGGTATGGGCAGGTATACTGCAGATAACAAGAGCCTTTATGGTAGCCTTATTGATTGCTTTTTTTTTTTACCCTGTTTCAAAGTCATGTTCCATGTTCATTGCTTTGTTTTGATTGACTTTACTCTGTTTAGTTTTGTTTGGTTGTATTCTTTTCAAAATAAAAAAAAATAAAAATATACAAGTAGGAAAGTGGTGAAGGTATTAGGTGGACCCTGGACTTGCTGACTCCAAAACGTATCTTCCCTTATCTTCACTATTCCTGTTGATAAAATAAAAACTATGATATGCTGGTTAATAAATCTCATTATAACAGTCAGTTATTTTTTTTTAATTAAGAGTTTTGGAGAGGAGTTATCTTAAAAATTAAGGAAGTTTGCACAAATGCTAGATTTAATGTTATAATGAAAGTCATTTGACACATTTCCTACAGTCTCTACAATGTACTTACAAGATCTTTTGAAAAATGTGAGGCTTTACCTCACAACTACTCAAATGAATTGTTGATGCAGTTGGGATTACTATGCTGGCAGTATGAGAAGAGATAATGTCTCTCCCCAAAGCCAGCTGGAGAAATGAGAAGTAGTTCAACTGAAAGGAATGCAAGGAATATGATGCTAGACATTACATCCAGTGTGTGTGTGTGTGTGTGTGTGTGTGTGTGTGTGCATGTGTGTGTTTGGGATTGAATTCAAGAGTGTTCTACCACTGAGCTACATTCCCAGCCCTTTTGATCTTTTATTTTGAGACAGGGTCTCACTTAGTTGGCCTCAAACTTGCAATCCTCCTGCATTAACCTCCTGTCATTTTTAATGCCTTTCCTATTTGCCATGTTGTTCCTCTACTCACACCATTTGGTAACATACTATCAAGCTTAGAGGGAATAATAGGAAGGAATTAATCATATAGACATTGCTGTTTTCTATTAGATACTTATAAGGCATTAGGAACTGAGTACTCCCTCTAAAAGTCATAATTTCTGAACATATGTTAGTATATTTTAGGGGGAATTCATGATATAATGAGGCAGAAGTCCTAATATTGAGGAAGCAGCTCAGATTGACTTGGTAAATATGTGGTGTGATATTGTTCTCCTCATAAATTACTTAGCTTTGCATCATAACAAGGTTTACTGTTAAAGGAACCTAAGAATAAACCTCTGTTTTTATATATTTTAATCTATATATTCCTCCTTGCTGTCTGAAATAAAAAATTTTTATATCTCAATTTTGGTGACATATATGTATATTGTGCTATTTCCTATTCATTTTGAACTTTTATTATAACTAGAAATTGCTGGCTGGTATTGAATAATTGAATTATCAATACCTTCTCATGTGAGTGTAACTTTACATGAGTTTTGAGAAATAATCTGCTTACTTTTGAAGCTATAAGTATTATGCATCTAGAATCCACAATGATAGGCAACATTAAAGAAATTGGCTGTTGACTACCATGTGAGAAGGAGTTATTGTTTTAAAATCTGTTGATGGCATTATGTCATTAAGGAAAAAGTTTAGCTAAATTCTCATTGAGCATTTGGGAAACTAGCATCGTTTTATTGTCCTTTTTAGTACAAGTATAAAAATTCACATTGATTTAAATTTTTGGACTTGATATTTTGCTTTATTTTGGCATTAAAATATTAATCCTAATGAGAAAATTAATCAGTTCTGTCTTTCATCCTTTCAGCAGTTCCTTCTCACCTTCCCCCTCCTGTTTTTTCATTTTATTTTATTTTTTTTCTCATAGAAGGCTATTGTTTAATTCTTAAAAAGATATCCATTAGTAGCATTTTCAGGGAATTTACAATTTAGAAGGTAATCTTTAAAGAATAAAAGAAGGGTTCAGATGAAAACACAAGAATTTCTACTGCTCATGTGAAGTATAATGGAGGAAATATTCTTAGTAATAGCCATATTTCAAGCTCTTTGAAATAATATGTGTATAGATATTAATTAGTAGTCAGTCTGGTAAATCTAATCTAAATTCTCAGTGTCTGAGTACATTGTAACAATGTTCTTCAAGCTTGTAAGATATTAAGCCTTCTTATAGATAGTTATATTCCATCTTAGATCAATTCATTTAGACTTTTCCACATAATATCCTATGAATTTGTAGTTGTGTAGGACTACGATCATTTGTATATTTGGAAAACACTGTAGCATAGTATTTATTCAGCCTTCTTCTTTCCTACTTGTACTACTACTTGCGTGAATGTTGAATCACCTTTAATATTCTAAGAGATAGTTGGTTCTTAGGAAACAATGCTATATTAAAATAAGTATTTATTGCTATAAGGCATTATAAAATTCTTCATGTTCTATAGAGGATAGCATCGCTCTTGCATTTTGTATTTATCCTGTAATAAATTCCTGTACCTGCTCCTTATTATTATTTTTCTTTAAAACAGAAACACGTAGTCAATTTATACATATGTAATTAAAGTACAATGAGCATACTGTTGAAGTGAATGGGTTTTTACTTTAGGTGCTTGAAAGGAGTACTATTATTCCTTCCATTGTATTATATGTACAATTTATGAAACTTTTACTTAGTACTAAGTAAACGTTTTTAAAAATAGCAAAAATGAAATCTGAAAATGGATTTGCAAACCATGTTTTTTATAACAGGAAAATCTTGTTAGCTGGCAAAATGCACCATCATATGAAAACTTGAGAAGCATATGACTTAAATTTAAATTTGAATCTTGTTGCAATAGTCATCTGGGTGTTTGATGCATACTATATAACAATGTACGTTGTTTAAAAGTCAAATGTGCTAATGTCTAGGAAAATGTGCATTTTTAAAGTAGCAGTTTAGGAAAAGATAATTTTGTGAAGTATTAAAAGTTTTATGGAAGAGTAGTTCTAATTACAGATGACAGAAAAATATGTGGTGTGTGTGTTTGTGTGTGTGATGGGTAGTCATGAAATGTGAATTCTAGTTCATACTGCCATTTACTAGTTGTATCATATGACTTTTAGCATATTTTCATCACTTTCTTCTTTCTTCCCAACACCTTGATGCAGTTGTCCTTTGCAATATTTGGACCCATAAAGGAGCAGTTTGGAACAATGCCATAGACTGGAAGATAGGGATCTATTAATGAAATAAATAAAGGGATTTATGATATTCCTGTCTTTGTTGGTTCTCATGTGCCCTCTGCTATAGTGTTTGGGCTGTAAGACTTGGAGAAGTACAATTTGAATTAGAATGACTTCCACTTGTGAGGTCCTATCACAATCCTAGTGAAGTACAAGGAATAAAGAAAAAGTTGTTGATTGCTTAGGGTTTGAAACAGAAATGAGAAGTGTGAAAGGGTCTATGTTCACCTTAATCGTTGGCCCAAAGTAGGAAGAAACAGTAACATATGGTGAAAATTTTCTCAAGATTTAAACAAAAATGGAGAGCTCATGGAGAAGGATTTACATTTCTTTGGATAAATTCAGGTCTTTATTGTTGTAAGAATGGCTTATTTGGAAAGGAAAAAAGTAATTTCTCAGAATAGGAGAATCTGTGATGATAGAGTAACTCAGAGATTATGTAGATTCAGTGGGGAGGGGCTGAAAGATGATGACTAGTAGGCAGAGTGTTTTGATTTGAGATGGCAAAAATAACCTGTTTGATTGTGGTTGTACAACTCTGTCATTGGGCTGGGGTCTATTGAATGTTACATTTTATGTTTGTAAACCATGTGGTATACAGAATTTCATTTAATAAAGTTGTTTTATAAAAAAATGAATTAAACAAAAATGACTCTGGCTTGGGTATCACTTTGCAAACCCAAGCAATATTAGATGCATAGACACAGTAAATGACATAGGAAGGGGAGAAACCCAGTGCTTACAACTACCTGAGCTTGCTTCACTTTGTTTCTTTTCTTTTCTCTTTTTCTTTCACATTGGAGATCAAATCACTGAGCTACATCAAAGCTCTTATGGTTAATACATTGTGTCAACTTGAGAAGTTTAGTAGTTTAATTGAGAGACTCAGCATGGGGTCAGGGTCCCTTGTTTATAACATCCTCAGTTTGTAACATCCTCATCCTGTGCAGAGGAAGGCAAGGACATTTTGTGAGTGTTACACTCACCCTGGGAAGGGGGGGGGCTTGTGTACAACTTAAGGGTAGAGAAGAGGCTTGTGTTTTGCTCTGTTTTGCTCTGGCTGCTGCCTTGAAGTGTTGCCCCAGTGCCATGCCACCTTGCCTTGGAGCCAGCTGATTACGGACTGAAATCTCCTGAAACTGTAAGATAAATAAACCTTTTCTTCCCTGATTTTGGGTGTCAGGTATTTGTCTCAGCAACGAAGAAAGTGACCAAGACAAAAGCCCTTGTTTTTAAAATTTTGAAAGGAAGGCTCTCTATATTGCCCAGGCTTGCTGTGAACTTATAATCTTCCTCCTTCAGCCTCTTCAGTAATTTTATATATAAAATAGACTCTCAATGTCATCTCCAAATAAGATTGTACTCAAAAATAAACCACAACACATGTAAGTTCACTCCTTTACATAGATGTGTAAGAAAATTGGGTGGTATTCCTTGGTTAATAAGTTGTTAAAATGTCTAAGAGAAAATAGATAAATTGAAATATCTTTTGGTGGCCACTTGACTTATCCTTAGATTGTCTCAGATAAGATATTAAATTGATAAAGGCGTTTAAGGGTAGGTAAGTTGACCACATATTGCTTTTAAAACTGTTAGATTAGAAAAAAAATTAGAAGTAATTTAGTTCAACTTCTGCATTTTACAGAGATAGACTGAAAACTAGTAGAGTAAGTCACCCAGGTAATGAGATCTCATTCCTTCGAGGGCAGTTTCTCTAGTGTGGCTTTCTATTGTGACATTTCTCATTCCATTGTCTTTTTTATTGGTTTAATTTTTAGCCGTAAATATTTTATCTCCATGGATTGTAAGGTTTTAAGGACAGAAGCTATGTCTTATATTTCTTTGTAACTGTTCCAGGAGTTCAGTAAATAAGTATTTTGTGTTGTTGAGGGGGCTGATTTGTGGGAAAGACTCCCCTATCTCTGCAAATAATGTGATTTGTGCAGTCACCTTGGCAAAAAAAGAACACTTGTGTGCATGAAACTAAGTCAAACAAAGGTTCGCATATACATTTTAAGACATCAGAATAGATGAGACTATTGATTAAAAATCAACATCAATCATAGCCCTCCCATTTTTAATAAGCTAAAATTCCAAATGGATCATTTGATGCAAGTGGTCACTTATGTTTTCAGTCTGAGAGGAAGTCAATAAATTCTTTTTTTTTTTTTGCTGTTACTCACAAAATTAGTTTAAATTTTATACAGGACACAAGTCTGGGGAATCACATCAGACCTCACATACAAAAGAGCTTGGAGGAATGGCAAAACAGTGTATCCCCAAAGTTGCTCAAAGAAGGTGGTCTTATGTTTTGCTGCAGTAACCGGCAGAGTAAATTTAATTCTCTGAAAGAGAGATTGCTATTTAAGCTCCTTTACTGTTTTTTCAGTCTAAACTGAAGATGTATTGTTTTTATTGTTGTTGTTGTTGTTTTGTTTTTCTTTTCCAATATACTTGTATCATTTGGAGAAATCTAGTATTCATCTTTTCCAATTGCATCAGCTTAGCTAAAAATATGTTTTACTTTCTATAAAATTCATTTGGAAAATACATAAAAGTAAACCAAATATTCAAGAAAGGGACGAGGCCTCAAATATGTAAATTGTTTGATATTTGACAAATCAGTTACTGTGGTGGTATGATATGCATATTAAGGATAATGTTTCCTTCTTATCTGCATTGCAGATTCTTAAAAGCATGTTCTGCATACATTCTGCGTGCAGTATGTACAACTGACTATCATAACTTAGTGCAAGGAATCCAGGCAATGGAGACAGAAAAATGCATATTGACTTTATATCTTTAAAATATCTGAAATTCCTGTGTGTCTATTCAGTCAATATGTTGGCAAGAGCAGACTTTACTAATTGAAAATTTTAAATTGCATTAAATAATGAATTGAAGAGTGACTCATGAGTGATACATCTCTTAATTCAGAACACATCTGGAGATTTCTAAATAAGAAATTCAGTGTATGCTAAGAATAGTGTTTAGAACAACATGCACTCGTACAAAAATCTGTGTGTACATATAATATTTACAAATGTACATAATGCATGTAAAAAACTACATTTGACATTTAACTATATTCATTTATTTGTGGGGGGGCTATTTCTGGGCCAACCCGAGACACTTGCACATGCTAGTCAAATGCTTTGTCATTTGTCCTACCTTTGACCTTTGCACTGTTAAGTATTACTGCACAGAAACTATGCTGTTTATATTTTCCACATATATTGATGCTGAATAGGCAGTTTTCTATTTGGGCAATTTGAGCTTGTCTGGAAGTGTTTTCTCTCTGCAGTTCTACCATTGAGACATTATCTTTCTTGGTTTGACAATTGTTTGGGTTTCGTTGTTTATCTTTTTGTTTAAGTTAAATGCAAAGCAATCTAGTGAAATAATCCACTGAAATATCATCTAAACTTTGGTGGAATTAATTATTAGTAAGCTGGTTGAGTAAGTTTTATAGAAGAAAACAGATGCATGCCTAAATCAAGAATGTATTTTGATTATTGACTATTTATATTGGTAGCTGCAGATGGTTTATAGATTCAATCTATGTTTTGTGTGTAGCTCATAAATAATTGCCTATCAGATAATGATATTTTAAATTTAATACATTTTTCTTCCCACTGGAGTTTTGCTAAACCTTCATCATTCATTGAAATGACTGAGCATGTGTAGAACTATTGTCATGTCAAGTATAATTTACATGATCAAAGTGAGAATAAATTCTTTTTGTTTTCTATGTTTGCCTCTATCATTTTTTCTTATCCTTTTTCTTTATATGATGTTTCCTTATTTGGTAGACTAATATCATGTTACACGAGATAGTCATGACTTTGCTCAATAGACCACAAGTTGTATCATTTTTCTGAAGGGTTATTTTTAAGATGAAAAGGATACAAAAATACCATTATGATCATAATTTTTGATGCAAAATATTTAACTGTATGAAAAGGAAAAAAGAATTACAGAATAAAAATTCTAATTCTATGAGTAAAATTTCAACAAGAAAATAGTTTTGCAAAACAAAAACTACTTTATTTTATACAATGGAGTACTACTCAGCTATAAAGAAAGATTGCATCGAGGCTTTTATAGGTAAATGGACGTGACTTGAGACCATACTCATAAGTGAAATAAATCAAACTCACATGTATAAATACCATACTGTCTCCCTAGTGTAAGAAACTGAAAGATTAAATAAGATCCAAAATCTACAATAAATACTGTGTAAGAGTAAGAAACTGCTCAAACGGGAAAAGTACCTGGGATAGGGGAAAAGAGAAAAGAAGGAAGGGAAAAGGAAAAAGACATAAATTTGTATAAATATACATAAGATAGCTAAAGTGACTGTACTACTAATTCTATTAGTTCTTGGAAAAGAACAGCGAATACTCGTATGATTAGATCAATTTTCATGTCTATATCTGGTAATCTAAGCAACCCTTTTAAAGATAACATGAAATATAACAACCATTGTTGAATTCCTATCATCTTGTTTTGAAAGCCTATATTGTTACTGTTTTGGGTTTGTTATTGTTTGTCTCTTTTGCTTTTTTTCTTTTCTGTGTCTTTTTTTCCTCTTAAAAAACAAAACAAAATAAAACAAAAAAGCTACTTTGGAACATAAAAAGATGAGCTAGAAACAATAGTGAGACATCTTGTTACCTGTTATGAGACACCCTGTTAGCAGACGTTACCATTTTGGGGAATTAATATTTTCAAGTATTGTCATTTTGGCATTTTCTGTTGTCTACTTCCCCTGCTCATTTTGTCATGCTGTTTTTGATCTTTAGCCCTGGAAATTCATTGTTAGAACTCAATGTATTTTGCAGCTCTCATAGTAAAACATGGCTTAATTCTTCAAAGTAATGACTGAATTTTTTTCCTTGAGAATTGTGATCATGTATATGACTGGTCTTCAATATATTTTTCTCTTGATTAGTAATTTGTGGTATATTAGGGTGCTGTGAAATGTTTTATGGATTACTAATATGAATTTATTATTGTTTTTGTACCTTCCAGTGAATAAAAATCACAATTTATATTGGTGTTAAGCAGAATGAAGACTTCTGGTGTTGATCATCTTTAGGTAGTTATGTATTGGTTTTATTTCCTCAAGATCATTACTAATTAGTATGGACATGCAAAATCACATAGACTGGCTTTTAAAAATATGCAACATTTTCTTCCCTATTTATATAAATCTAATATTTATATAAGTGATTTTCCATAAGTAGTGTCTCCCTGGTAAATCTATTATTTTTGTTGCTTTCTCCTCCATGGAAATGGCAACGGATGGATACAATTGGAGAAAAAAAGATAGTGAAGGAAAGATGTTTCTTTTTTAAAATTCAGTTACTGTGCTGTGTTGGGCATGGTGGTACAAGCTTGTAATTCCAGCACTCTGTGAGACTGAGGCAGAAGGATTGCAAATGTGAGCCTAGCTTGGGGCATTTAGCAATTTAGCAAGAACATGCACCACCATCCCGCCCCCCAAAATAGCTGAGGTTGTAGTCCAGTGTGGAAACCCTGGGTTCAGTTCCTATTACTGCATATACACACACATACACAAAAGTTACTTCATTTTATGTTTTGGTCTAGACCATGTTAGCCTAATTAGAGAAGCAGTCACTTAAAGTAGCAAATTGTTGAAATTTAGATTCCTAAAAAGAACACAATAGTTAATTTTCATGTAAGTATTTTCTAGTCTAGTATTTTCCCTGTTAAATATTGCTTTCCCACTTCAGATAGTTCACCTAATAATCCAAGATCCTCTTTCTATATTCAGAAATGTTAGAACCTGTTTTATGTTTCTGTCTTTCAATTCAAAGGAGTACACTTAACTAAGAATTGTAAAATTAGTCTAATCTTTTATTTTGAGGAGAATGTGTTACCATGAAGCAAAAATATATGGAGAAAGTCAACTTTAAATGCTTGATAAGGAAATATTAATTTAATATTAATTTATCAAATACTATAAAGTTTTAGTCTGTTTACTTTAGCATTTGAAAGCTTATGGGCATTTATTTCATGAACATTTGGGAACTCCTCCATGCAACTTACTGAATCTTTTACACATTTTATTTTCTCAGAGGCTGAAGTGAAAAAGGCTAAGTTACAACATCTGGATTTATAGACAATTGGACTAAGTACACATCTTTCTGCCTCTTTCCCCCTTGCGCCGATCATACTTAAATATATTGTAGTAATACTTTTGCTTTCTCTCAAACATACAAACAGTATTTAAACATTTTCACATCAACTTTTTCCCTCTGTATTCTTTTTATATACATACACTGTCCTTTAATTTGTTTCCCTTTGCTTTTTGTCTCTAATTGTTAGAGTTAATATCAGTTAACTTGAGGCTAATAGACTTTTTCAGGAGAGCAGCATATCTTTTTTTCACCTCTGGGTCAGTATCTTTCCTTATAGGAATTATGTATCAGTGTTTCACACCTTGCCAGCCTCCACCACTCTAAAAAGATTATAGAAATATTTTAAAATACTTTCAGAAAGGGGAAATGGAAACAATCTTTTATACTTTGGGATACAAGTAAGTATACTGTCTAATTGTTTTGTCTCCACTGTACTCCATGTAAGGCCCATCTTTACATAAGTAGAAGCAAGGAATAGGATCCTGACAGGGTTTCTAGACCATAAGTACCTGGTCCAGTGAGATAATATTTACAAATAAGAGACTACTCCCTTTGTACCCTCTGTCCCAATGTATACTTTTTCCTCCTTTTAGACTCCTGTATTATATCTCTTCTCCTTCAAATTGTTATTGTAGAAGGAAGATAGTGCCCAGATTGTCTTTGTGCCCTTACTCCCTATCTAACCAACCTAAGAAAGCTCATTAAAAGTCTTATATCATTGATACTAATATTTATTGAGAACTTAATAAAGGCCAAACATTGTACTAAATATTTTCTAAATATATTTACTATTAATAATAACCCTAAAAATTTAAGAACTATTATTTTACCTCCTTTACATCCTAGAAAACTAACACTCAGTAAGATTAAACTACTTACTAATATGTAGTAGGATTGAGTTATGAACTCTGTGACTTTGAATTGCACTATAAATACTACTCCTTTCCTATTTTAACATGTGAGCACACAGTTCTGACTTCTTCCTGTTCAAGACTCACGTCTTTGCCTACAATGTGTTTGGATTCCGTGTCCAATATCTCATTTCCATTGTCAATCTGGTTTTTGAGTCTCTTCTAATGCCCTTAACATATTCTTCTCTTGGGTATCTTGTGTCTTGCTTGATTCTTGATTCTGGTGTCTCCCTAAATCCGTCCTTTGGATATCTCTTGGTTACAAAACCTAATACACTTGGCCATATACAGGTATTTTGGTAGGATATGAGTCCCTGCTTCTCTTTATTAATAATCAGATTTTAGAGTGATGGATACAGTAGGCCAAATTCTCAGTCAGAAAGAACATTTTTCTCTTCCCATCTCAAAGTATAGTAACAGTACAATGCTCCCACTACTTTCTGGCAAACTATTTACTTTTTTGTAAGTCTTATTAGGGTGGTGGAGATTACAGATTATAAAAGGTCAGTACTGGACACTGATATTGGCCAGTGGGATCAAAGACAGATATGTTCTCTTCTCACAAGGAATTCCTCTGTGGCTTTAGGAGGAGACTGTGGTGTGTCTATCAGCTTGAAGCTAACTGAAATTAGAGTAGATTAGAAATCTTATATGTTGAGAATGCCTGGTTCAGTTACACAAATAGAGGTAACAGTTATGGAAAGACATTTTCTTAGATCTACTTTTGCATCCTGAAATTTGAAACCTGTCATATTAGATATATGGTAGCAAGAAGGCCTTAAAAAGAAAGTTGGATGAAGCACATGGCAAAGTCAGGGGAGGAAAGAGAACACAATAGGCTAAGAAGATAAGCCAGGGTCTCTCCTCTGAAACCCCATTAGTGCTTTTAGAATTTTTTTTTTGAGTTAACATGAATTGAACCCAAGTCAAGGTCTTCATACTGAGCTGTATTCCCAATCCTGTCACTCATCATGATATAAAAAAAATTTTTTTTGAGACAATATCACTACATTGCCAAGGCGGGACTCAAACTTGTAATGCTTCTGCCTCAACCTCCCAAAGTGGTAGATTATAGGCATGGCACCCAGCTACCTTTGCTATTTTTATAGACCTACATTTTAATATGAAATGAACAATAGAGGTAGTTGTGTGAATAACAGAGGCCAAATTGCTTATGTTGGGATTAGGTATCTGGACATTTAAGGTTCATCATTGTGTTACATAAAACAATTTAAATTTGTTCAGGTTTTTTTCTGTTTTATTTCATATAATGGCACACTCCTATTATAGAAATTCAATGCAGATAACATTATAGTATGTGGCTATAGATGGAAGTGAAACACTTAACCTACTCAAAAAGTTCTGCATGTTTCCCAAATCTTTATATAATATGAGATTTGAAGGGAACAGATAAAAGAAAAAGAAATCACTGGATTGAAAGCCAGGAAGACATTAGTGAAGCTGTCACTGTCAATATAAAGGAAGTCATTGTAACGTTCTAATGCTCAGTTTCTCTTCTATAGAAAGGAAAATATTTGATGATTTCTAGCATTCCTGACAATTCTAATCTCCTGTGGTTCTTCAAAAATAGATTATGAAGCCAGGTCCAGTAGTGTACACTTGTAGTTCCAGCATTTTCAAGACTGAGGCAGAAGGGTTGCAAATTTGTGACTCACCTAGGCAATTTAGTAAGATACAATCTCAAAAAAAAAGCAAAAACAAAAACTAATGGCTGGGGATATGGCTTAGGTTTGGGATCAATGAAGATTTCTTAGCTGTGTTTATCGCCCACTGTCACAAGTTAAAATGTTTTCAAGAACTAAGGCTGCAAGTGTAGGAAGGGAATAGACTGTTTTTGTATGTTTCAATATTTATGACATTTAGGAGTTAACTAGTTAGAATCATATATTTGGTAGTCTTCAACATGTCATTCAATTCTTTGATATTTGAAATCTACAAATTTGGTAAGAGCTATAGAATTGGAAATATAGGGAAAGAATTACTATTGATTGAATATTCATTCAGTGTGATCAAATGCTGGACAATGTGATTTAGTCAACAAATCATATTTTTCATAGTTTGCTAATGAGTTCAATCCAATATCCTTGTTCTTTCAACAAGGAAATAGAGGATTTGAGATGATAAGAAAGTTATCTGAGGTCATAAAGCTAGAAAGTGGCAGAGCTGAGGTTACTGAGTTTTAGATGCTATTCTGTTTTTGGCTCCAAAGACCATGATCTTCCCTCTGTATTTTGCTGAATCATATTTTTACTGAGCAAAATATCTATCACATTTCTTTATCCTTATGGTAACCCTATAAGTTTTTCTTTTAAAAAATCATTGCATGTCATTAAAACCATAGGTTATCATAGCTTTCATACTCATTTCACAAACTTAATGTGGTATAAGTTATGTCAATCAAGAATAACACAGAGCCTGACTCCAGGCCAGAGAAGCAGCTGTCACTTCTCATAATGAGCACTCACAGAGATTAGCTCAATGGGGAATTTGGGAAACTTTCCAGATAACATCAAATATGATCTTTCTAACACTGCATTTTACCTTTAGACCATCTAGTTTGACTCTGTCTTCTTGAAAGCAAGTTTTATTAATTTTTTGACACATTAATGTTACTTTGTATTCCCAAATCACAGTATAAAACAATTTTTAAAGATTATATAAAGTAAACATTAATGAAATGTTTTTGAAATAACCACTCTTCTATTGAATTGTAAAATAAAGTTACAAAACTGTGCATGTTAGATAGAATTGAATGGCCGTCTGGTCTCCTTGTAAATGAACTTTGCCTATGAGGTATGTTGTATCCTCTTTAGTACCTGGAAGTACAGTAGATAAACTCCTAAGACAAAGAATTATTTCCCCCTGTAAAATCACCAGTTAAATCAGTCAAAACAATGAAAGCAATACAAGGTTTCTAAACAAGATGATTGGACATCCTCGATGGCTGCAATTATATATTTTGTTGTCTTTAAAATAGCTGTCCGTGCTATCAAGTATAATAAAATCAAACAAATCAGAATAAAATGAAACTAATCAGAACAATGAAGACAATATGAGTTTCAAATCATGATAATAGATTAACAGTGGCCTCTTCCTTCCCTTTTTAGATAGTTCCTCCCCTTTGACTTTCCCAATATGTATTGTGCATTTTGGATCCCACTAACTCCTTTAGTTTGTTATACTAGAGAGACAACATGAAATTCCCCCATGTGACTCTGAACCATTTCATTGTTTTGTAGTGATTGACTCTACTCTGTTTTGTTTTGTTTGGTTGTGGTTTTTTTCAAAATAAAAAAAAATCACCAGTTAATTAAGTGTCATAGTTTTAAGGGATTCAAAGCTAGAATTTTATTTTTTGTATTTGAACTCCTTTGAAAAATTTATATTAGAATCTAGAATTAGATTGAAGATATTTCTGTTTTTAAAAACTTTTTAAGAGTATTTTTTTCATCACCATTCTCCAGTTGTATAATTGCCTACAAAACAGTATGCTGAATTTTCAACAGTAAACAGAGAGAATAGTCTCTACTATATCACAAATCACCTGTATTGTTGAGTTGACATACATAAAGCTCGGTCATATTGACTGGAAACTGTCAGAAAGAACAAAGCCCAAACACAAATCATTAATGAAAAGTCTTGCCAAGATGAATGATTCTTTTCTGGAGCATGGAGAGAGTGAGGGGTAGGCATCACTGCAAACATCGATATTAACTGTTCTTAAAAATAAGTGTTAATGATCAGGCAGACTGGGGAAAAACAGCATACCAGTGAGCTTGGTAAAAGATGTGAGACTAGAGTGCTACAACATCAGATTAGGCAAAGAAATCATTCAAGTAAACTCTATGTTAGAAGAGATGGGGGAAAAAAAAAGAGCTAAATAACACTTAACATAAGAGGAAAACATATTCCTTTGGGAAATTTTTCCTTAGACTTTTTCCCTTAGTGGGAAACAGGAAACATTACCAGGGTGTGTTTTGGTCACTTCAGCTGATCGCCACTGTTACCACGGTTCTCTAATTGTTTTGCTACTGAGCATGGGCAATACATTTTTATGATCAGAGACTGTATGGGCAATGTAGAACCTCGGGGTTATTTTCGTATCAGTCACCATGTTTGGGTTATTACCATATCTGGTTTTCTTGGCACATCTCAGATATATGTAACACAGTGTGAAAGGTTGGCAGTGGATTTGAATTTTGTTGCATGGAAAAAAAATGGGACTTGAGGTGTGAAATCTCTCAACTGCTAACTCTGACACCTACAGGTAATTTATTTGTGTATTTTTTGATTCCCTCTTCCTGCTTAGTACCAACTCTTCTGCTTGTGTTTTTCTACTTTCCCATCAGTTCCTGACTCCTCTAAGAGGGGGATCTAGATGCCCACTTTTCACTTTATTTGGTTTCTTTCTTTCTTACAGTCTTAGAACATATTCGCCTTTATCCTAGGAAACAGTTAGATGATTCACTCTGTTATTCTTTACCTCCTGTTCTTTACATTTGCATTAGCAGTAAAGGTCATATTTCCCATTTACTCCATAGCCACCGGCAATTGGCATCACAGACTTCTTTATTTCTCTATCCAAAAACTTCACTTTTCTCCCTTTATCAGCAATTAAATTTGGTGAGCAGTTCTAACATTGATTTGATGATTTCTTGATTCTTTCTTTCTACAACCTGCTTGATCTATCCTACTCCATGACATCTTTTCTCCTCCCAGCTTGTGATAGTACTGAGTATTCCTCAGTGTTCTCACCTTACATGTTCGTCTTGACACTGTTATATCCATTCCCACACTTTAACCATGTTATATACATTAATGTCTCTGCCTCGCTCTTCTAGGCTCCAGAATAAAAATCTACATGGCTAACAAACTTGAACAACCTCAAATCACAGGATGCTCTCTTTATTTTCCAATGATATAGGCTTCTCATTGCTTACTCAAACCAGAAACATTGGAGTCAAAAAGCTAGGACTGGAAGTCCCATTTGACCCAGCTATTCCGCTTCTGGGCATATTCCCAGAAGAAGTGAAATCATCTTACCACAGTGATATATGTGCACCCATGTTTATAGCAGCACAATTTGTAATAGCCAAATCTTGGAAACAACTCAAATGCCCATCAATTGAGGATTGGATAAAGAAGATGTGGTACTTTTATACAGTGGAGTACTATTCGGCTATAAAAAATGATCACCTTGAGGCTTTTATAGGTAAATGGATGCGACTTGAGACCATACTCATAAGTGAAATAAATCAAACCCACATGTGCAAACACCGCATTGTCTCCCTAGTGTAAGAAACTGAAACACTCAATAAGATAGAAAATTCCTGATAAATATGGAAAAAAGGTTCTGAAGTCCAACAGTGCTTTTATTCTTTGATTTGATTGGTTTAAGTCCCTTTCCTACAATTTGATTGCAATATGTGAGAAAATAGGAGCAGCTCTTTTGAAAAATGGGACACTACGGTAGCCATTGCTGGTTTCTTGTTGGCCAGCTTGATGGCCTGTAGTGCTCTTTTGTTTTATCTGGTTTTGTATTGCTTTGTTTTGTTTGAGTTTATTGTCTGTAAATGTCTGAACAACCATTTCGAAGAAAGCAAGAGACACTGGGGTAACCATAGTTAATCTCCTGTTGTTATGTTTTGAAGACCTGTGTAGCTTTCTGTGTTCTGTTTTGAAATGCTGTATTGTGTTTGACTCTATTCTGTTTTCTTTTGCTTTTTTTTGTTCTGTTTTGTTTTGTTTTGTTCTATTCTCTTTAAAATTAAAAAAGTATTTTCTGTCCTAAAACTATTTATTGTTCTCACCTCAGTTTGCTTCTGTTTGTCTGAAAATTCTTAAGTCTTTCTCTCTTTTCCTATCTCTCACATCTTCTTGTTGCATGAGTAATTTAAGATCACCTTCATCCTTATCCAACTACTGCATTTACCCAGTGTCTGGCTTCATTCTCACAAACATTTTGTCCTCCAGAAAAAGCATTATCTTTCCTATAACCTCATCCTGATGCTACTGGGGAGAATTAATCATTACAACTTTATTTCCTACAGTACAGTACTTGAACTTATACCACCTATGGCACTTTTTTTGTGATTTTTTTGTTCATCTTCCTCTCCTTACTGGATTCTAAGCTCCCAGAGGGTAGAATATTGTCTTATTCATCTATGAGTCATCAAGGCTACAACATAATGAGAACTCAATTTTCTTGAGTCAAATGAAAGAATTATTGAATGAATGAATATATGAAAATATTAATAGCTTAGAGGTATCAGATAGCCAAAAAGAGTGAATATAAAAATGGCAATACAGGTGGCATTTAATTTCCATAGCTTTCATGAGTCATTAACTTCCTGTCCCTATTTTCTCAAATGTGTCTAGTGACTAGAAACTATTTCATCAGTAGAGAAAGAGGGAATTGCAGAAAGCTTTAAGAACATAAGAATTTGATCCCTTTTGAAGCATCTTTTCACACAATAAATACTATTAGATGTTCACATAATTTTTGATGTCTAATAAGTAGCTTCTCTTATTTACAATAACATTGGTAACATTAAATTTCCTTGGGCAGCTTAGGCATTTTAGCTTTCCATAAAGGCATTGCAGGTTCAGAATGAAGCCCTCACTCATCACACATCATCGAATTTTGTCTAATAAATTTGACTCAATTCTGAGCTATGTATTTGCTCTGGAAAAACATGCCCAGGAACCATTTTTGGATAAATTCTTTTTTCTCAGCCAGACTTGTTTAATCAGGTAAATTATTTTCTATTTATTTGTGAACATCCCCCTTGAGTATCTCTCAGCCCAAACAACACTTGTCCTAATGTCAGTATAATTTAAGTACTTTTTAAATATTGATTGAAAAAAATGTGCCTCTCTTATGTGATATTTCTAAATCTAAAAAGTGTAAAATAATTATATTGCAGTTTATATGTTTGTCTTTTCAGAAGGATTATATGATCTTTGAAGTTTCAGTTTAGGTCTTCTCATTTTTTTTCTCTTTGGTGTATGTCACAGCTGTTCAATGAATGGTTGCTTGCCTGAACTGATGTATACTTACAACTCAATATTATATGATAGAGTGTAGATTCTACTTTTACACTGTTGTTTCAAGACTTGTCACTGCATCTTCTAAAAATTCTCGGAGGTCTTAATTTGCATCACCATCAATCTCATCTAATAATATCAAAATTATGTATTGTTTAAGATTATTGATACATAATTTCTTTATTCTATCTGAAAAAAAAACCATCTGATATTTTCAGAAGAATCCAGAATTCTTTTCAGAAGAAACAAAAGGAGAGGGAGTGAGAAAAAGAAAATGTCAAATACAGAGAGAAGCAAAATGCTGGCTCATCGTTTTTTTGCTACTCCCAAATCAAATGTGTGATAGCAAGTGGGACACCTTGAACAGAAAATATTTGACATTTGTGTACTGGCTTCCATATCAACTGGGGAACCAGGGCAACATTTACCAAGTTACTAATGATAGTGTTCAAATTCCACAGTTTCATGCTATTTATCTGCGAGAAAATAAATGGTCGAGGACTTTCAAATTTTAGAGCATCTTATCTGGAATCCTTTGGATCTAATGTAGACTAAAAAAATGTCAAGTTCACAGAGAACACTTGCACCCTCAGAACATTGAAGGGCACCATTAGAGTTTGTTTCCCTTCATTTAACATTCACAGTTTTGGCACAAGGTAGGACTGGATAATGCTGTTGTTATAGCAAACACAGTTAGAATGATTGCTGAACTCATTACATGACTTGGAAAAATGATGACTGGGCACAGAGTATCACTAACCCTCTGCATGACCAGCACACAGAGGATGGAATGACATTTCTGAGCTCCTGGCAAACCCCAAAGCAGTTAGTATGCTTTCTGATGGTTTTCTTAAAGGTTCTAGGAGATAGACATACATATCGAGGCCACAGAAATTCAAAATCACATATAATGGATGCCACAATTTAATACTAGAATAATCAATAATAATCTCTGAAAGAAGCAGTGATTTCTTAAGCAGTGAACTGATAACCCTTTGCTGATTTAGATTTTCAGCTGCATTTTAGAGGTAGATTTTCATCCTGACTTACCCAACTGTTTATATTGCTACTAGTGTTCTACAATGATTTTTAATTTTTCCGGTCCCCTTACTAATTATAATTTCTAACAGATGTTTTCCTCTCATACTGTTAGTTATATAGTAGATATAAAGACAACATAATATATTTACATATCAAAAAGTCTCCAGTTATTATGCATCACTCCTTGGTGAATAGATATATATTCTTTTTAGCTATCATATACTCAGATTAATTATATGACACCGGATAATTCATTTTAACTTCTAAGTATTGGAAACTTCTTATAAGAGCACGATTTTGTAATACAAATCTCCATCTGCTGCACAGGGAAATGTTTGTCTACAAAAAACCTTCTTTGATTGAATAACCTGTTTTAGCATTTATGTTAACTGGAAATATAATTTCCTAAGGTATAATATTCTGGAATTCTAACAGCTGCTAAATCCTTCTATACATCTGCTATATTTGGTATAACCTGTAATTTTCTTCTAGTTACAATTTGCAAAGTTGTAATTTTGGTTATACTGTTAAGTATGGTAAAAGTATAGCTTATGGCTTCATAATAACCTCAGTTTGAGGCATTGTTCCTGTGTTATTGTAGAGAAAATGACAGGTAGACATTTTTCTAAAAATAAAGGAGAACAAATCTGCTGATCTAGCAACCTCTTAAAGCCTTTCTGCCCAGAATTTTCTACTCTTCGAATTCTAATTCTTGATTATATCTGAAAATTAATATCTATTGTGCATCTCCTTCCTTGGAAGACTATTTCAGATTTATTCTGTAGTTCATCAGGACTTTTCTACATAATTAGTTCCTTTCTACTAAATTTATATATTTTTATATCACTGCCTAGTATGTAAAGATACACACTGATAATTCATTTGCTTTGAAAGATTTTGAATATCAAAGAACCTAAAAGAAGGCATTTTAAAAATATCTTGCATTGAAATCCTGGTTCTGTCAATGACCTAGCTAATTATTTCAGACAGTTAACCTTTTCAAAGTTTTTGTCACCTTGGGAAGTAATATGACAATTTTGTAACATTGTGCAATTTTAAAGTACTTGGGTGAAAGCCTCGATAACAAAAACATACAAATTGCCATTTATGGAGACTTACACATTCTTTGATGCATTGGGCTTTCATTAGTTTTATAACCCACTTAAATATCCATAATGTCAGAATGTATATTAATTTTACGTTCATAAATAGTGCTATTCAGAACTCACATAGGAGTGTGAGATTTTTTGATTTTTGCCCGCATACTTCTCTTTTGTGATTCACATTTCCATCTCTTTAATAGCACTGCTGCCTCTCTCTCTAGGAAATGATGTTGCCATGTAGTTATTTGTTATAGTAAACTAAAATATTAAGAGCATATTAAGTGACTACATTTGAAGGACTGAGAGAAATAACTTCACAAGGTATTTTAATTTTAGGATATCTTAAAAATGGTAATCAACAACAAACAGATGAAATATATTTTAAATTTATGAAAATTACTTCATTTAATTTCAAATTTTTTAAAAAATTCGATAACTTGCTCTACAGGTTTATTTTACAATGCTTCATATAGCGTTATTGACGCTCAATAATCAAATTGAGTTTGCTTTGTTAAGTAGACATAGTCCATGATATCAGAAAATGTAAAAATCTGTCCTATGGCTTCCTTGACAGTTCTCTTTCTACTTATTCATTTGTGTCTTCTTTAAGAGCACTTTTTTCTCTGCCTACTGTTTAAATGTGGGCCTTGAAGTTTTGTACTTAACCTTTTCCATCTATTGTGCCTTCTAGATTTCTATAATATTAACTACCAGCTAATCAGAGTTTACCAGTATATTTCAGGTTGTCCTAAACTGAACTTAGTAACTGTAACCAAAATCCATGTAGTTGTTCAAGATAGAAAATGAGGAATTATTTTTGATTCCTCCCCTTCTCACACCGCCCACACCTATTTAGTCATAAGGCCCTGTCAATATTCTAAAATGGATTATCACGTTCTGCATACTTCGTCACCCTCTGTGAGTGTCTTGTTTCAGGTTTTCGCCATTTTTTCACAGCTTTCTAATTCATCTTCCTGCATCCTGTCATGCTTTATTCAGATCTCTTCTATACATTGTTTTATCTGCTGTAGATGTGATTATCACTCCCTTGGAAACCATCTCATGTAGTTTTCCTTATGTAAAAGATAAATTGTTAATTATTAACAATTATTTCCATTTAAAATTTATTTAAAGTTATGGGTTACATTTTATCTATGTGATTTTTGTTTTACAGCACCACTGTTGGCACACAATAGGTGCTAAATATAGTTTTGTTGAGTAAATGAAGAAAAAGAATACCATAAAACTTGACAACCATACATATATATGTGTATATATATATATATATATTTTTTTTTTTTTATTTTTTACAGCACCGGGGATTGAACTCATGACCTGATGCTTGCCAGGCAGGCACTTAGGCCACTGAACTAAATCCCCAGCCCTGACAACCATATATTTTTAAAGCACCAATTTTTGCTAATATTCATTGACAAATACATTACTTGCAAATAAGTATCATTTAAGATTCACCAATTACTATCAGTTGAGATATAGAACTACCTCTTACATGTTTAATGAATCAAATGCAGTGCTTACTAAAGCTTCCCAAGTCCCTGTTACCCAGTCAACAATGACTCTTCCCTTCTCAGTCCACTCTAGCCCTCTGGTTTCCTCTTGAATACCCAGGTCTTCAAGGTTTTTGTACTTGATGCCTTGATCCCTCACCTGGGGTATCTTGGGTCAGATAGCTAAATGGTTTACTCCTGAAGGGTCTTTCATCACATGTCATCTCCCATTTAAAATTGCAACCCTTCCTTCCTTTTTTCTTGCTCTTATTGTTTTTTTCACAACAATTGCTACTGAAAGTTCTATACATTTTACTTTTATACTATTAGGTATCTGTTTCTCATTGTTAAAATTATGAGAGTAGAATCTTTTGTCTGTTTGTGTTTGTTCATGGTTATAGCTCTAGTATCTAAAACAGATAATAGTAGGGTCGTAGCGGCACATGCCTGCAGTCCCAGTGCTCTGAAGGCTGAGACAAGAACATTGCCATGAGTTTGAAGCCAACATGGGCTACATAGTGAGTTCAAGGCCAGACTGAAATAGATCATGAGACTGTCTCAAAAAGCAGAAAAAAAAGTAAAGTAAAACATATACAAAATACTTTAAATTAAGGAATAAATGTATGAATACAACTTCAATATTTATTTTTCAAATAGCATACCCTTAAAAATAAAACTTCAAAATTATGCAAGGCAATTTACAGTAAAGAATATTTCTGAGGCCTATAAAATAGAAATAAGGTCATGACTAAAAAAGAGGAAAAGAACCAAAAGCAATCACCCTATTAACATAATTGCCCTAATTCCATATCAAAGTTTTCCTTGAGGTTTCTTTTTGCCAAAAGAAGAGCAGAGAAATTGCATAGTCTGAGTTTCAGAAAAAGAAAAATGGAAGCAAAATTTTAAAGAAAATTCTAATGTTGGAGATTAAACAGGGCATATAGGAAATTTGAATAGATAGTTTCTTTGTGAAATGCAGATGCATGCTTTGGATATGGATTTTTAAAGCAAACTTTGAAAAAGCTTAAAGAGTGACATTAAAGCTCAATATAATGAAAGAATTTCTATGATGTAAATTGATGTGACTGAGGTCTGTGGCCTAATTCGATCAGAAGATTGAATGATGAGTACAGAGTAAGATGAATTGCTACTCTATCCCTTAGAAGCCCTCTAACCCCCAGCTTTTTACTGTTTCTCTTATCAAAGCTTCTGAGGGGAATTTAGGAATTGCATGGCAACAAAATACTCTCAGTTGGAATTTACTGATTCATCCCAGAAACCAAGGAAAATTTCCCCCGTATTCTTTATTTGGCAACTGATCCTCAAATTTCAAATTAAAAATAAATACTAACATTTGTAAGAGCAACACAAACATCAGAAGAACCTAAGCTTAGAGCAAGCATGAGAATATAAAGTCATTCTAGAGTCCTTTGCTTCAGTGTTGTTCCCTCTAAACCATTCTCCACGTGGCGTTTTTGCAGCCACCAATACCATATTACACTCCGATGTTTGAAATGAGACCCATGCCCCACAGTTTTTCATTTTCATTTCTAGTCATAGTTTTACTTATTCGGATATTTTAATAGACGCTATATGTGCAGAGGATGATGCTGTACATATCTGTGTACACACAGGTAAAGAAAACCCCCCTGGTACCACTGAGATGGCAGTCTAGGAGGGGGAAGATGCACAGATGTCTCAGTATAGGTGAGTGCCAGATCGGAAAGAACAAGGAACTGTCAGCATTCACAGGGTGGAGAGAGCACAACTGGTGATCTCAGTGCAGGCAACGTGGGCTTTTGGAAGTAGGTGGCATCTGAGCTGAGCCTTCCAAGATGTTCTAGTTTAGCGTGGTTGGGGACATTTCAGGCAGTAAGAATGACACTACCAAGAGATATGTTAATTTTATCAAGTAGTGAGCAGGTAGCAGCAAAGAGATCTGTTTCATTGGATTAGAGTGCCCCTGAAGTGAGCCCTGGGAAGACAAAATTGGTCTGGTAGGTAGCAAGTCAGATTATAAACAGAATTTCATACCATATACAGGATTTTTAACTTTATAGTACATCACTAGAGAGTCAGTTTTCGTATATGAACTGGGGGATAATGCTGTTAACTAGGCATACATAGATGAGGTGTGAGGAGACCAAAACAAATGGCCATCACAGGAATCTCATTGTGGGTCATTGGCAAGACCTGACTTGGATGATAGTGTTGGAGGAATGAAAAGATAACTAAAACATGTAATAGAGGGCCAATGATTGAAATAATACCCATATCCAAGAACCAGAAAGTGAAGGCAATGGACACAAGAAGACAGAGCGTAGGCCACTAGAAGACGTGAGAAATTATCAATCAGCATACAAGTACTCGAAGAACAAATATCAGCTCTTTAAGGGAAACTTGGGTCGATCTTGCATTGAATGTTGTAACCTTATCACTTAGAACAGTGTGAAGCACATAATAGGCACTAGGTTTCTGCTTATTTCGTGATTCAATAAGGAAATGCTTGGCAAATGACTACAGGGAATAAATTTCAGTGTGGGGAAAGAAAGTGATTTTAGTTGCCCTAGAATTGACTTTACTGTTAAAGGACGTATCCATCGGCACTAGTTAGATAATTTAAAACACTGGTATGGCAGCAGTTCAAAAGCATATGAACTTGCTTTTCCTTTTAGGAGTGAGTATATGATAAAGATCAAAGGTTATTTATATATAACATAGATGCAGGGTATCAGGAATTTAATCGTAGCTTTTCCACTTAATATTTTAGGCAAGTCAATTAATCTGTCTGTGCCTCAGTTTTCTATCTTTAAAATGGGGACAGTAATAGTACCTAACTCATAAGGTTGTTGTGAGGAGTAATAAGTTACTATGCCTAGTTAGAACATGCTAGACATACACTAGGTATTATGTGTCTCATAAAATGTACTATGTCTGTTAATATTGAACTTTTATATATATATATGTGTGTGTGTGTGTGCTAGTGCAGTATACAGTTTTGATTTTCTAGTACATTTTTCTTCCCACAATTGATGAAAATTTGATAATTTTGTTAAAATCTCTACTGATAGGAAAGAAGCAACATTAAAATTCTGTTTTATAACTGTGCTACATGCCACAGTGATAAGATTTGCACACGTGGAAATGTGGTTAAAACATATGGCTTGGGCCAGGGATATAGCTCAGCAGCACAAGTGCCTGCCTGGCAAACGTGAGGTTGTGAGTTCGATCCCTGGTACCATTAAAAAAAAAAAGACATATGTCTTAATGCTTTTGAATACTGCAATATACCCTCCAATAAAACACTTTGAATTCCTCAGAGGGAAAGGCTAATTCAAATAGAACTTGATTTCAAAAACGGCTCAAAAGTCAAGAGTACTTGAAGAGTATACCTTTGAAGAAATGGTCGCTAAAGTTAAAATCAGACTGTTTTTTTCCCCACTTATTTCTGTTAAAATACTTCTTTTAAAAGGTCTGAGTTTACAGAAATCTCTTGGGAAAAAAACAGTTATCTTTGTTGCTTTATGCATAAATAGAAATACTGTAAAATAATTCTGATAAAAATGAAGATATGTTAGTTCAAGGGAATAATAGTAGCTAGCCTTCTGGGTCATTTAAATTATGCAGCATGCTGAAAATTAAATAGAGAATGTTATTCTGGGGTGCCAAGTCTTGGTTGTCCTAACATACAGCTGAAAAGCTTATATGCTATTAATTGCATTCTCAAGATTCAGCATGGTTTGATAAATGAGCTAAGTGGAATAAGAACGCATCAAAACTGAATTGAATAACTTTTGTTGGTTCTACACACCTAAGTAATTTTATTCATGGACTTCTTTTACATAGTATATGGTGCAATGCAGCTCAAAAACTTAAACATGATAAAGATGGAATTTGAGTAATGCTGTACTAGTAACTACTTTTTAATTTAAATATGTATAATTAAAACTATAGGTACAATATCAATAGCATCTATTTGATTATGGTTACCTGGTGGTGTGTGAGGCATACCCAAATGTAAACAATGTAGTCATTATTTTTCTCTCCCAAGATGCTTTCATTAACTATAGCAGAGTCCTCACAAATCATAGACATACTCCTTTTACCTTCCCTTAAATTTTGTAAAATGAATTAATATTTAAAACAGCAAACTTTGTGCTATGATTTTGCTAGATGCTTAAATGAGCTATTGAGAAAAGTAGACAAAATTCTCAACACAAAAATGTTTAAGAACAATTTTCAGGTATCTATTACCTCTACAAAGAGAGTGTTAGTCACAAGACAAAAAATAAAATCATTGTAGCACAGTTTATAACATTGTCTGCTATAAGGTCAGAATTACTTAAAATTTTCTTGGTAAGAACTCGTTAGTTGGGTGTTCATGGGAAAATTGTGTATTTTCTCAAGGGCTCAGTTTTTTTCCTATGGAGGCAAACTTTGTGGGGAAATGGTGAGGATTTTGTGGAAAGTCTATGACATAACTCATTTTACAGGAATTTAGGTGAGTTATATATTTCTATGCATTGTTTTATAGAAACCATAGCATTTTATTTGAACTAAGAATCATAGAATTTTATGGTTAAAAAGTAATTATTAAAGCAATTTTTACTGGTTAGCAAAGGCTGGAATTAAAATATCATTATTATATATAAGGATAAGTGTAAACAAACACTTGTTTGGTATATTTTGTGGCATGAAGAAATAAGACTCCTCAAGATGACCTCAGATGTGTCCTTCCCACCTTATGAATCTACGATTTTGTGACATTGTAGAATTCCAAGATTCATACTTGTTTCTTAGATCTTTAACAGAAGAATTACATTATCTTATCACAGAATATAAGGTCCTGGCATTCTCCAAGTGCATATTTCAATTTGCTAATTTGGACAGTTTAGTACCATGTTGACCTGAATATTGCAAATCTCCAGTGTTTCTTTGAAATGCTGTTATACTGTGTCCTTTAAAAGCTTCTTAGGAGTCCCTGAAAAATTTTTTTTTTTTTGGTACCGAAATTGAACTCATGACCTCATACTTGCCAGGTAGGTGCTGTACCTCTGAGCTATATCCCTGGGTCCGTCCCTGGAAATATTTTAATTACTTTAGTCAGGAGCATTTTCTCAAATTACCAGTGACATAATACATTTCCTTAAAAATCTTCAAAACTAGTTCATGTTTTGACATTAATTCAATACTTCTGTGGTAAGCATAATGTATAGAAAGGAAAAATGTAGAGAAAATGTAGAATTATATTCTTAGATTTGATACTGGTTTCTTCTGTCATCTGCAAAACTCTAGACTTCTTGCCTTTTTCCTTCCTCTGTTATTACAACCTTAAAATCTGTGAATTTCTACCTTATTTGGATGTTAATCTATTTTACCAGGAAATAATTTAGCCAAATAAAACATCGATACTGATTTCTATAACTTAACGGGTTTTATTTATACCTGAGATAGTAGAATTTCATAAGTAACCTTAGTAGTAATCTAGTTCAAACTTTTTATGAAAATGAGAAAACAGAAGCTGAGATGCATAAAAGGTGTGTTTAGAGGCCAAGTGTAACACAGTTAAATCACTGATTTTCTTCATATCTTGGATTAAGTTCTCTCTCTTCTGCCTCAGCTTCATTGTCTTTCTGCAAAAATAATAATGGAGATTAATGAATATTTTTATTTTTTCAATTTCTCACAAAAGTTATACAAAGTTACTTTTTTTGTTTTTGACATTTTAGTCTTAATTTATATATATGTAGGGCTATATATGTATATTTACTATCTATAGTTTAATTCTTTAATTCATAAGAGCCTATGGTTTTAGTTGTTGAGCTATTTAAATGTCTTATAAATTTTATAATTGATAGAGATTTTAAATATGCTTCAAAAGTTATATAATGTGAGTGATAACATATGTAGGATTACTTTTAAACTCTATTTAAAATTTTATTAACTTTAAAAGATGCTTAATACAGCATCATTCTGTGTAGAAGAATGCTTTAACAGAAAGCGACCAATTGTAAAAACTCATTGTGTGGATATCTGATTTCTCTTTCAAGTGAGCCAACTGGTACTGTAGGACAAGATTATTTGTTATTATTATACATTGAAACATTCTTTTGTTGATGAAAATATACTTTCTATGTGATTGTTATAAGATTATTTTTATTTTTAAAAATAATTTGCCTATCAAGATGCTTGAAGTATTAGGGTAAAAATGCCCTAACAAAATACAAGGATTTGGGACTATTTTTTGTATAGACTAGTGTTGTCCAAAAGAACTTTCAAGCAATGATGAGATGATCTGTATCTGCATTGCTCACTAGCCATGAGAGGTTGTTTAGTGTGGTTTCTTGTATAATTAAGGAAATAAATTTTTAATTTTTATTAATTTAAATAGCCATGTGAGGTTAGTTGTACCTTTATAGACATCTGATGTATAGTTTTTGATATATAACAGAGTTAAAGTTAATTTGTAAAAATGCCTAATGCTATATTCATACTTAAGTAGATCCATAATTAAGTCTTTTAGAAAAATAAAACTATTTTAAATAGCAACCAAAGTCATCCTAATTTTCTCTTTAGCAACCTACAAAAGTATTATATTGCCCATTATCGACGTTCATTCATGAAATTCTAAATCTTTAATGCTGTCATTTACATGACATTTGTGTGTGTGTGTGTGTGTGTTTGCTTTCTACACTTGATCTTAACCAAAAGGCCGAGAAGTGATATGTGTGTTTGCTTTCTTTAGAGTAGTTGAAGAATTGCTGGCACCACTCTTTTCTAAAATAATAATAATAATAATAATAATTAAACCACCAACTAAGATCAACGACTAATTGCTTTAACCTATTAGTTAGGTCTTATTAGTCAGCATGCTCAGAGCCAGCTACAAAACTTTCGTGACCCTATTTGCTTCTAAATGCAGTATTCTCTGATGAATTTGCTTTAGTTGTCTAATTAAAATTTTTTATTTCAACTAACAATGCAATTTTATTTAAGAATATTTAGAGCATATGTAAACCTTTTCAAATGGCTACTAATATTTAGTTTATGGAGCAATGGCCTGGACAGAAATCATCAGCTGATTAAGGAAGTGATTAAGCTGAACCATAGGAGAATTTTAGGAAAAATTGGTCTTAGAGAAAGCACTCCTTGAACTCAAAATGTGCTCCTATATTCACATATATTTTGGGACTAGTCTGATGTTGTAAACAGAATTCACTAAGAGAATATTTAGTATTTAGTTCTGAGTGACTCTGGATCCTAAAATGGTTGCTTTGATTTTTTTTCTATACACTACCTAATTTCTAAGTGCGTTATAGAATGAAAAGTTGAGTTTTGTTTTATTCAATGGTACCTTGATTCACAAACTTAATTTGTTCCATTATTCTGGGGAAGACAGCTGTAGCTGTGTTTGTCTGATGCAGAATTCATGAATAGAAGTACAATTTTGCTGAGCACTTCTGTTAGTGAACCGAATTGTTTATGAACAAAAGTATTCATATACTAAGACGCCACTGTATTTGTACAAAAATGTTAAACCGACCCATTAATTTTCTGACATTTTTATACTAAACTGCTAACTGTCTACCTAGGGATTCCCCTTTTAACTTAAGGTAATTACTTATTGGAGAATGGTTGGGTAGACCTCAAAAATATTAAAATGATTTCCTTAGCCTACTTTCATTTTTCCTTCATGAACAAAATGATTTCAGTTCTTGAATTTTCTAAGTAGTTTGCTAAATATTAAGGAATGATAGATTTCAAGAACATAATTTTAAAAAGTAGAAGTAGCTTTCTGTATTACATTATCTCTGATTTGCTTCTTGGGTTGGCAAATCTTGTCTCATTGCCTGTACTGTTTGAAATAACTACATTCTGTCCTCAGAGTTTCTGTACAACTTCATAGACTTCTTATTAGGAGTCTTTACTTCCTAGTTCCCTAGATATCATCCACTCTAAAGTGTTACTTCTTAGATTTTGTCTTTTTACTTACTTATTTATTTATTTGGTACCAGGAATCAAACTCAGGACCTAGTGCTTGCCAGGGATTTGTCTTTTGAAATAAAGTCTGGTTGGAGAATCCTAAATTTTAGCCAGATTGAGACGTGTTAAATACTGGAAATCTTTTAATCTGTGGGTGAAACTTAGTTGGCATATATATTTTCTAGCTTTTGAATCAATTGATAAAATTGTTGCCATGAAGACCAGTTTTAACTTCTTTGCCAATGCAAATAAATTTAAGTGATACAATAAAACAACAGCAACACAAGAAATAGAAAAACAAATGGAAGAAATAAGAATGAATAGGAAACTCCAATGAAAATAAAAAACTGGGTTCCATAATAAATTTGTTCAACACAGTGCAGCATGTATTCATACTTAGGAGAAAGTAAGCGTCTCCGTATTTGAACAGAATGAGTCTGAGATCTGCCAGAATCTAGCTGTGAGATCTTGGGTATTTCCTTCTGAATTTCATTCATTTTTTTCATCTGTGAAGCGTAGTTAATACCCATGGCCTTACCTGCTTCACAGGAGTATTATGAGGGTTAAAAGAGAAAAATAAATGTGGGTTTTAAAAATTACAAAATACTATACAAATGTGAAATGACATCATCATCTTTATGACACTAACTTCAGCATTTATTCAGAAGCAAACAGCACGTTTGTGGGTTTGAATTTTAAAGTTTTGAAAGGAAAAAGTGTTTTTTGTGTATATTCTAATGGACATGTTATATTTCCTAGACAAACTCAGAGACAAGTGCCTATAAACAATTATATGAAAGTGTACTAAAAGAGAAAAAGACAGTAATATTAACAGAAATATTTGTATCTGGTATTTTCTGAGTCATTAAATTAATCTAGAAGTACCAATTTCAGATGAATGTCAGTCAGCTAAATGTCCTATGTAAAACTTTCATACACAAGAATGCAAAAGGTCTAGTTGACTCATTCAGCAATCTCTTTTCCTACCTCTTCTTCCCCTTTCCCTTATACCTCCTCTTAAAGACTCTTCTCTTCTTTCTTTTCTTCATCTCTTCTCATTTTTTTTTTCATTTTCCTTCTTTTACTCCTTCCTGTTTTTCTTCTCACATTATTAAACAATTACTCTGTTAGCAGAATTCTGAAGATGACTTAAGGGATATAAATAAAAATGCAAGGCACAAATCTGTGCACTAAGGGAGTTTTCAATTTGCCTGAGTCTTCTGAAGTTCTACATGACTTAGGTAAGACGAGATGTTTTGCTATTATGCTTTTTCTAAGAACCCAGAATTAACTCTACCCTGTATGAAACCACACAGAAAGCATGAACGCTGTTTTAAAGGATTTCTATTTTAAAGTGATCTTAAATTACAACCTCTTACAGTAAAGGAAATATATTAGGAAAAGAAACTTTACATTTTAGGTTTCTAAATTCTTTTAGTCAAAACATGAGAAAAGTCTCATTTTTCATATATCTCTTATGTTAAGCTACACTTTGAACAGCAAAGGACTTGACAGAGGTGGTTTAGAATGAAAATTAATGATGGGTATTGACATATAGTTTCTTCACTCATTGCTCCAAGTGAAAGACACTATATAGAGAGATTAGTTTACTCTCAGGTTCTAAACCCTTTTCTTTAGGCATGAACATTCAGAAGATTGCTTTTCTTGAGAAGCAATTTTGACACATACTTAAGGAACTAAATGATTGCAACTTGCTTTTGAATGTTTTTTTTAGTTACCTTTGGAGTGATTTTATTTTCTTTATCCTTTGTATATTTTACCTTTGGTATAATTTTACTTTCCATATCCCTCCATAACCCTGTTTTTTCTTATTTTTTCTTTCATTTTGAACATTAATTTATTTTTTATTTTACCTTTGGGATAATTTTACTTTCCATATCCCTCCATAACCCTGTTTTTTCTTATTTTTTCTTTCATTTTGAACATTAATTTATTTTGTATATTTTACCTTTGGGATAGTTTTACTTTCCATATCCCTCCATAACCCTGTTTTTTCTTTCATTTTGAACATTAATTTATTTTTTATTTTAAGTGATAGGTAATAAAACTCATTGGACCTATTGATAGTATGTATATTTATGAAGTGTTCAAAAAATATTAATTTATTTATATTTATAAAACTTCTTAAATCTGGATTGCCAGATGGTCATTGGTGCATGAGTGAAAATTAAAACATTTGTTAACTAGATTTGTAACTTCAATTTTCAAAATTCAACACAGAATAATATGTTGCTGTAATTATGTTTGATATGGTGCCTTGGAGAGTATATCAATTTGATGTACAGATTTAAAAAGTATTCTTCCTAGAGGAGTTGGAGAACCTGATGCAAAATATATTTCACCATTTTAATAAAAATTTTACATATTATTATATAGAAGTCTTGAACTTTTGCAGGATTAGTGCTTTATGATTTTATTCTCCTAAGCATTGCACTTAAAAGAGAACAAATGTATGAAAAAAATAGACATAGGGAAGTAAAAGGTTCCATAGGATATACCTCATAAAAACTATTTTTAGTTGAGGGGGGAGAATTTTTTAAATTTGTACTTACAAAACATACTTATGACCTAATCAAATAACTTTAATATACAGACCTACTAGAATTTTCATAGCAGAATTAATCTTATTCTCTAAAACTTGTGATGAATTTCTAGACATTTAATTCTATGATATAATCATTGTTCAAAACATTATTGAAACTCCTGTTTTGTAACTAGCTTCAATACTAATAGATAAATGATACTAAAAAAAGTTTCTTGTTATTTCATACTTTGTGTTTCAAAAGTACAAGGCATACCATGTAACTCTTATTAATCAATGCTGGTTGGTTATGAATAAATTTTGAGTAAGTCCAAATGTTTAAAGTCACATTGATGACATTCAAAAGAATGTACAATAGGCTCTGAATATCCTCTTCGATAATTTACCAATGTATGAGCAATAGCAAGATCAATGAACCAATTCTCTTAATTTTCTAAGGAAACTATTTTGCTAGTTATAACTCATTTATATGTATAGTTAATTTTGTTATATTTCTTTAAACATTAGGAAAATTGTTTTATAGCAATAACTCAGATGTGTAAAGTCTTAGAAGGTTGTATTAATGTTCTCCTAGGCTGAATAATGATCCCTCCCAAAAGATATTCAGAACAGAATCAATGGAACTTGTCATTATATTGTTTCATATGATACAAGACTTTTCAGAATGATCAAGGATCCTAAAATAGTGATATTATACTGGATTGTAGAGGTGGACTTGATGACATCCTGCAAAGGCTCTTAAGACTTTTATGAGAGTGTAAAAGAAGGAAACAGGAAGGTCATAGTCAGATAAAGAAAATGTAAGAACTGAGCTATAAAGTCAGGGTCCCCAAGAACACAGTATGATGACTGATGAAGCGAGAGAGGAGAAAGACCTAAAGATGCTACATTGCTAGTTTTGAAGAGAGAGAAAGTTTTGAAGAGAGAGAAATCATGAACCAGAGAATATAGGTGGTCCCTGGAGGCTGGAAAGCAAAGAAACAAATTAAAAAGCCTCTGGAGAGAGGATAGCCCTGCTGACTTTGACGTTAGCCCATTAAGGCTGATTTTTGACTTCCGATTTTCATAAGGATAAATTAAATTTGTGTTGTTTTAAGCCACTAAATTGTGGTTATTTGTTCCAACAGTAAGAGGAAGCTAATGAAGATCCTAAAGTTTAGAAATTGAGCAATAGCTCACACTAACCTTAGAAATTGTCTAGTACAACTGTTCCATACCTGTGAATTTCATAGTAATACAAAGTGATAAATATCATTTCACCTGAAATTATACAATCTGTTGCAAAATTATAAAACCCACATATTTTAATCTTGCAGTGTACTATTGTCTTTGTACACTGTGTTATGTAAAAACCCAAGCTTGTATCAGTAACCCATATGTAATTTTTCTTTGGTGTCCTTCTAAGAATATAAGTAGATCTGAAATAGATAAATACACACTGACTTTATTTCTCTACATGTATTTGAGTGACTTTGTAGAGACAGGACTCTGCATTCTACCTCTAGTCTTCCCATGATGAGGATCGTTCACCTGATAGCATTAGGCATTTGCCTGGGTGAAACAAATAAAAAAAATCAGGTGTTATTACAGAACCTTTAATTAGAAGAGATTCTAATTACAGAACCTTTAATTAGAAGAGATTCTGTTAAATAATAATCCCCAGGTGTAGGCTATAGTTATCTTTACCTGTAGAAGACCCATAGGTGGGCTTGCTACATTGCTAGGGTTTTGAAAGTCTAATGCTTCTTCCCTGAAGCTCTTGACTTAAGAAATCAAGAAGAACCATGAGGGAAACTTTTCAGGGAGGATGGTCTTATGTTATGCTCCACGCAATCCTTCAGAAACTACACATTCCTTGACTTTCTGTATTCTAAACCCTTAATCTTTGTAGATTACATTCTTGACCTTGATACCATCTCAAGTTTACCATACCATCTTTTCCATCATTTGCCTGGTCTATGTTCCTCTCATTTCCATATAAGTATTATTATTTATAAAATGCATAATATTTCTACTTCAATTACTTCTCTAATAATTTCTTCTCCAACAAAAAATTATCCCACCTTTTTTAGAATCTGCTTTTTAATTTCTGCATTCTATTGGAATTTTGGTTTAAATTAAATTAATATTTGGTTAAGAGGAGAAAAATTTTTTTTTTTGAGGTACCAGGGATTGAACTCACGACCTTGTGCTTGCCAGGCAGGCGCTTAGACCACTGAGCTAGATCCCTGGCAAGAGGAGAAAATTGTCATTCTAAAATATTGAGTATTCCTATCATTGAACTTTGTATACTAGTGTAATATTTATTCATGGGGATTATTCTAAAAAAATGCATTGTTAGGCAATTTCAGCATTATTTAAGCATCACAGAGCAGTGGTGGTGAACCTATGGCATGCATGCCTCAGCTGTCACACAAAGCCCTGTCTATTGGTACATGAGCCAAGTTGCACCAGTAGCCAAGCATTGGGTAGCTGTCATGTTTTCTAAAATAAAACCTCAATATTCATATTTAATTGCACTGTTAGCATTTTTCAATAAATGACTGGGTTTTGGGTTGCAGTTTGAGCACTTGGTCTCTAAGAAAAAGTTTCACTATCACTGTCATAGAGTGTACTTATACCAACCTGGATGATATAGCCTACTAGACACCCAGGCTACATGGTAAAGCCTGTTGTTCTAAGCTACAAACTTGCACAGCATTTTACTTTACTCTGCTAAAACACAATGGTATTTGTGTATCTAAACATAGAAAAGCTTCAGTCAAAAGATAGAAAAATTCAGCTCTATTGTAATTTAGTAATATACATGGCTGACCATTGACCAAAGCATTTTTGTGAGGTCCATGAAAATATACCTCTTTTTATTTCAGTATTTTTAAAATTTCACTCAAAAATTTATTTTTATTATGGATTTCAAATTTTCAGTTTTGTTGGCTTTCTAAATCTATAGAATCTGCCTCAGGGGATGCAACTAACTGGGACTGAAAAAATACATGGAAAAATTGCATCTGTATTGGATATGTATAGACTGTTTTCTTGTCATTATTCCTTAAATGACATTGTATAATAAATAATTACATAGCATTTACACTGGAGTAGGTATTATAAGTAATCTACAGGCAACTTAAAGTATACAGGAATATATTTTCAGCTTATATGCAAATACTATGCCATATTATATAAGCAACTTCAGTATCCATGGATTGTATTCTTCATGTGAGGCTCTGGAACAAACTATATTGGATACCAAACTATATTTATGGTTGGTACACAATAGTGTATTTGTTTGCTGTGTAGTGAGTTTTTATACTATAACCTTGTCAGTTCATTCTTGAGGGCATAATTTACATTCACAGTCTTCTTACTATTTCTTCTGACATCTGTGCAAATTCTTCGCTTTTTACTAATCTATGAAAGCTACTTCCTTGAAGTGATTTAGTATTGACTACAGTCTTTGGTCTGTTTTTTCAATTATTCTTTTCTACTTCCTATAATATGTAGACAAACTCTTTTCTTCATTAAAAAATAAACACATGCAGAAAGCTTTTCTCAGTTGCCATGGTAGTGTACTAACATGGATCTCTAACACTAACATTATTTATTCCCAACCTGCTTCTATGGCTCTTCAAATTTCTCATTTTCTATAGAAAAAAGTTTTTTCATGTTATTTCTAAAGTTGTGTTTTCTTTTAAATCTACCTGCTGAAATTTGATGAATTTTTTAGTCCGTTGAGCTTAAAAGATAAGTTACTTAAGAGAAAATTTAACATTACTGTTTTAGCATTAATATTTTTTCAGAAATACATGTGATTCCAAGTATCTAGGGAAGGCCTATTGGCACCTTAACTCAACAATCATGACTGATCATATTTACTTTAAATGCTAAAAATACGTATTTTCAATTATTTAAATTCTTTGATTATTGTACCAGGACCTGAGCATCTAAACCTGTGTTCTTTGTCTCATTTATCTTTTCCAACTTCTGGTAACACACTCCTGTTTATTTCTATCATATTTCCATTTCTTTTATTTGTACTGACTTTACCCACTGATACTTAAATTATTTGTCACATATATTTCAGCAATGCCAGAAATTCTAAAAGGAAAATGTTTGCATTTTAACTTTTTTCATTTTTTATGCATACATCCATTCTTTACAGAATATATTTTAAATTTTATTGTAATTATATCGTAGGTATGATTTTATTTAATTTTTACATATTTTCTCATATTTCCATATAACTTTCATCTATCAAAATTTTTATTTTAATTTTATTAGCTTGTTTTTTGGACATCTATATTTCTAATAATTTTTGTATCACAAATAATACTTCAGTGACCTATTTTAAATAGTTTTTCAAATTAGATTTTTAAAGGGTAAAGTTATGAAAAGTTTCATTTCTGTTTAATAATATATTACCAAATTTCTTTCTGAAAGTATGTAATTTATTTTCTCGTTATATACAAGTCCTTTCTATACATTTTAACTTCGCAATTATTTTTAAAAGTTTGACTAACTTTGAAAGGGCTTTCATGATATCATGTTTTGCACTGTACATGCCTTTTCCTTTTCCTTTTAAAACAAAACAAAAAAGGATAGAAACGATACAGAATTTCCAAAAAATAGTAGGAAATTAACACTAGTTAATATATTGCATATTGTTATTTTAGAAGTAGTTGTTCAGGTTACAAGATTTAGGCATAAAAAATGATCAAATAATCAAACAATGAAAGCACAAGCTGTTCTTTTTGATGAACTTACAGAGTTTAGTAGTATAGTCATCTATCTTGTATATATATGGCTGCACATTTTCCTCCTAGCGTTTTGTTGACTAGTTGTGTGCTCCTACTACTTTTGGCTAAATTGTTTCAATAGTCTGACCTTCCTCTTCCATCTCATTGTATTTCCTGTTGCCAAGGTAATATTCACAAAATTCATGTAATCACATTAGTGCAAAAGTGAATAAAGAAAAAGTTTTAATTCTTCTATGATAACTATTAATAAGGATTAAAATTCTTCTCTTAATATTGCAGGTTTTCTATAATCAAGATCTAACTAGACTTCTAGCCTTTTCTTGCCTTTGATTCAGGTATTCCAAGTGTCAGCCTCATCTACATACTCTTATTCACTAGGTATTTAATTTCTTCTTCCATGTCATCATTCTCATCTCTTCATTTGAAGAACCTCTGTTCTAATCCTACTATTAAGGAAACCAGCAAATAAGACCTCTGCCCTGAAACTTAAGTGATCCATTTCATTAGGATTAATTTCTTTTATTTGTGTTTCCTTCATGCTTTATTTAAACTCAGTTCTAGTGCTTATCCCATTCTTCCTGTAAAATACTTATGGGTTATGTCTGAATTTTTCATTTCATTTTAAGCTTGTGAATGGGATTATCCTTAAGCAATATCTTATTCTACAGTGTGGATAAAATGTATCAAAATTTTAATATTTGTTCAAGTGCTTGAATTGTATTAATGTAAGTTTTAAACAACTCATAGAAGGGGAAAAATTACTGAGTCCTATAAATAAAGCTAAAAATAAGCTCCTTATGGTATTGTAATTGAAATGTTATAATATCCCTGTTATCATTCCTTCAAGAAAATATATTAAGAGCATAGAGGGGCACATTCTTAGAAATGATTGCAAATATAGAGAAGCCCTGGTGCTCTTAATACTACATTTAAACAAGAGGTTGTATACTCGAGTTCCCCACCCAAACACCATATAGATTGGCTCAGATTGAGGTGGACCATCCATTTAATTTCATTAACCTACTATTATATGAAATACTGTAAGTCTGTCTATGTATTGCTTTTGGTAGCATTTTTTATAAATTGTCAGGTGATTTTGAACTGAGTTACATGAGAAGGTGACTCTGATAGAAACTACAGTATGGTGCTTCTTGATAGAGTTAAGTAGAGCAATGTATTGGCATTGACATCATAATGTTATTAAATGCATCAAGAGTGAGGTATTTAAAGCAAATTAAACAACTGATGCTCCTATTTCATAAACCACATTCAATCTCATGCTTGGGTTTTTTATCACAGAGTTATATAAATGAAGGAAATTAGGCAAGAATGGATGAGTAATAGATACCTTTATAAACAGATGCTTAGAATTTGAATTTAAATCCAGTAAGGAAGATGGAAAGTTCAATAGGACAAACAATCAAGATGGTAATCCCAGAGATGAAGGATTAGCTGAAATTATTATAGGACTATTTGAATTGAGAAAATGATATTATATAAACTAGACAGGAATCCTGACTTTGAGCCAAAGGTCTATAAATGACTCATGTGTAAGTTGGAACAAATTTCTTGACCATTTGTAGGATATTAACTCATTTGTATTCCATTTTCTTATTTATAAAGTGAAGATAAGTAAATATGCTATAAGGTTCCTATATAATCAAATTAGAAAAAACACAGGAATATTTTATATGTAAATAAATCCATATGTATAGGGTAGTATTGATAATCATATTGTGGAAACTTTATCATTCTACCATATTTGAATTTTATTCACTTATTTACTCATACAATATTTAGTTAGACACTGTGTTTATTAAGTGTGCACAGCAAATGGAACAGATCTTTTCCCTTGTTCTCAGGATATATATGATCTAGTAAGGGCTACTAGTGAACAATTCCCAAAAATAAAAGTTCTTGTCAGTTTCCGTTTAATCCACCTTACAGATTAGCTAATGTTTTCTATTTTTACTGATAAACTATTATACACTGAATGCCTAGCTAGAAATAATCTCTAATATCAATACATAACAGATAACACCTTCCATTGATTGTTCTGTTATGAGAAGATAGATTCCTTTAATATTCACAAGATTTCAACACAGATAACAAATAATACTTGTTTTGCATTTGAAGAAAAAGAGACATGGAGAGGTTAAGTAGCTTGTGCATGGTTTAAACAACTAGTAGGTGATGGGATTAGAATTCATACCAGGCAGTCTGGGTTTAGAGCATATGATCGCTATGTAACAATAACAGAAGATGTGTCTATTTCTACTTTCACCAGATAACTTGAAATCTACTCATTCTTTACTTATGCTCTAACATATTACAACAGTTGCCCCAGTTTTTGTTATCTAATTTCATTGAGTATCATGTAATAAGCTCAGCATGCCAAAAATAAATACAGTTTTGTATATTTGTACCCTAAATTGAATATTAGAGAGTTGCCTAAAAAAAAAACCTGTGTGAAAAAATTGGAAATCAAGCAACAAATAAGAAATGGGAGCAAACTAAAAGAGTAGTGGTACTTTGTAAAAACATGTTTTCTGCAGTTGGCTTCATGTACCTTTATGCTGTCATTATACTTAAAAAGAAATGGATGTGGAAAGTGCAAATTATATTTCCAGTGAGGAAACCATCATTGAAATGGAAAACTTTGGCCTACATAAGGCAGTCGAAAAATATTAATAAATTTTAAGTTTAAATATATTTGTTTAATATATACAGTATATACATAGATACTTTTTGTGATATCAAGTTTAACCAACTTTTTTGATTAACAAACAGTCTTACAAAAAAGAAGTATTTCCAGCTGCATCTATATCCAACTATTAAAACTATAGTTAAAATGTCCTGAGTAGTTACAAGTGTTACTCGGGGCGAGTGAATCATTGGCATCTCCTAGAGGACAAATGATGGATCACAGTACAACCTCTACGTGGACTGTGGATCGCACAATGAAAGGTGCACAGAGATAGATTGTAGATCCCAGTGTGATGATTGGAAGATGAATAATCACTTACAGAGTGAGTTTCTTTTGGTTCTACATGATCAACTTGGTTCTGCCTTCCAGGGCAGCATGATGTTGATAAAAAAGAATCCTAGACTCTAATCAAAAGCAGCCAATCTCTATACCTTTATGTTCTTGGGAATGACTCTAACTTCTTTCAGCTATGTATCTTTATCGAAAGTTAGTAATTTGAGTAATTTTGTTAGATCTAACATAGGCATCTATCCAAGTAATAGTTACATGGACCTGAGGACACTTTGAAAATTAAAAAGTGTTAAACTACATGTTTTTATACTACATTGTTCATTCAGTTATTGTAACTTTTACTATATTATACAATGACTAACTGTAAGTCAGAGCTTGGCTCTTCAATTTTCACATTGACATATACAGTTAGACATATGTTGAGGTCCTTCTAATATACAGAAAAGTAGTAAACATGTTTTATGTAAACCGATTGATACATTCCAATTTCAGATCCTGTTGTATCAGCATTTTTTTTTCATATTCTTTCAAAATCTACTAAACATTTCTTTTTTAAAGTATTTTATTGATAAGGATGTTGAGAGCCAAGATATAACTTATTCCTTGGTTCATTTTATCTTTTATCAGTGCATGTTTGCAGTACATAACATTTATATTTCTTGTGTGGATTTTGTACATGCACATAACATATCTCAATTTCTTTTTTCATCCCATTTTCCATCCTCTTCCTCCCTCTTCATCCATCTCTTGATCCCTTCCCACTCAAGAAAGTTCTATCTCCCTACTTCCTATTATCTATCTTTTATTTCACTCTTAAATTATATTTTTGGTTTCTCATCATTTCAAAGAAGACAAAGAAGGGAAAGCTAAGCTGTCTCTAAGGAAGCAGGTGAACTTCTGTAACCTCAATGATACAAATTATAAAGTTCCTATATTAAATATTGAAATATCTACTTATTCAAGCTCACTAAGACATGATATTTGCTGCTTCAGCACTCAGCAGCATGTACCTTCCTTTCGTTGAATGATATAATTGAGAATCTTTCATTAAAGAGAGCGTGGCTTCTGGGTGCAGTACAAAAGATAAGAGAATGTCCCTATAGAGACTTTACCTGATTTTCTAGAATGGCAGAAAAGAGAAACCTCAGAAGGACGTTCTGCCACCCACCTTATTCTATTCTCTACCACTTGGTTGCTAGGTCCTGACACCCTGTCAGAGAAGGTGGAGAAGGTAGTTGGCAAACTGCCATAGGAGAACTCACAGAGATTTGTGTAGCATCCTCAAATGAAAAAGTCTAAGGAGAGTACCTTTTAATGTTAAGGTAACGAAAACTTCGGAAAGAAGGTATTTAAATCAGTAAGCTGAAACAGAGGCTGCCAACTGCCCCAGTGCATCTCCAACCACCACCCTATTTCTTTCCACACCCCGATGGACTACTTCCTTGGTTTCTATTTCATTCAATCCATAAATAGTGATTAGAAAGGGACCCAAAGATAAATCTGTGCATAAAAGGTATCATTTTCTCTTTCACATACAGAGAAAAATACAAGGCTCCTCTCCCAAAAAAGAACTGTTAAAAGCACATATTACAAGAAATATATGTCCTAAAAAAGAGCCAGAGAAGAGACTGAAAGAGTTTAGAGAAGACAATACAGAACAATACAAAGAGATGAAAGGAAAATATAATGTTGAGCGAAATAAACAGGCACATAAGCTTGAATATCATGGTATCTCGTTTGAGTAAAGCAAGTATAAATGAAGACAATGATAAAGGATTAAAGGAAGGAGACAAGGGGATGACTCTTGCAAATGGGAAAGGGTCCAGGAGACCAAGGATGAAGGGGGAGGGGTGAGGAAGGATAAATAAGTACAATAAAGATACGCATGTACAGGAACCCAATAAACTCAATGAATATAAACATCATGCACCATAAACATGAGCGAAGTGTAAAAATATCAAGAAGAATGAAAATGCGGAAAAGGAATTAAGGGAAGAGGGGAGAAGGAAGGTCATTAAAAAAAGAAACAAGTTGGTATTATGTACTGATACCCTCTCCTCAAGATGATTGTAAATGGCATGTGCTGTGAACATGTACTAATAAAAAAGAAAAATAAATAAATACAGAAGTTACAAAAGGAAAATAGAGCTCAGAGTTCAGGAGGAAAATGGAAATGGAAATAAAAGATATAAAATCTACACTAGAAGAAATAAATCAAACTTGACTGAAAAATGTAGAAGCATAGATTGTAGATTTGAAAAATGATTAAACGAAATGTATAGGAACAATATAACAATTTTGTGATGATGAAATATATAGAAGAAAGTGAGAAGACAGCCAGCATGTACACAAATGGTATTTTTGAGAAAAAAAAGTAGAGAAAATGAATCAATAAAAAAAAAACAACACAAAAATGAAAGAATTTGAACCTTCAAATTGAAGGTTATATTATGCTTTTGGCAAATTTTATATAGAACTTTGAATACCAAGAGATATTTTGGTTCTACTTTCTGAACTCCGAGAATAAAGACAGACTGGATCATATGAACATTTAAGGAAAAAAGCCAGCAAAATATAATGGGGAATAAAGGTTGTCTTCCAGTTTCCACATAATGTCAGAAGCCAGAGAAGCAATTTCTACATCATTCTGAGGAGGCAAGTGTGACTCAAGTTTTATTTCCTGTCAAAGATATCAACAAAGAGACATTCTGAACCAAAGATCTACGAATACAGAATCCTGGAGTGCTTCTCATATACACCCATATGTAAACATGATAATTCAGTATCAGTGGCTCAGGAATGGAAAAACTCATTATAAGACAGCTTGCGAGCATCAAATCTATCCATTTAATGAAGAATCAAAAAATAAGGTTAGAAATTACAGTCACACAGTAGAATAGGAATGTTTTAAACGGTGATAATATAAACATATTAATGGCAATAATTGGGAACAAGAGAAACAATGTTGTGTGAAATATCAACAAGCTAAGTTTTGTACCTATTGCATAGGATTTGAAGCTATGACCTAACTTTGAAAAGGATAATGAGAACTTAGTTTCCTAATGTTTTTCAATACTTATTTATTAACTGTTTAGTGGTCTTACAGAAAAGAAAGTATACATTTCTTATTTAAAAACGTTTATCGAGTTTCAAGAATTCATCCATTTTTGCTGCACTATTTTCTTTAATGGTATTCAAGGAAGGAAAGTGTAACATTTAAACATTTAATTTCATTCCATTTTTTTCTAAAATTTAAAGTTTATGCATATATCCATGTCTGTGATCTATCTGTCTGTCTTAATAAACATTTACCTTTGTTTGTAATGGTTTCTAGTGTTGGAAGTGGTTAATTCTTTGTGGTAAATGGATTAGCTAACATGCAACTTTCTATGAACTTTTCTGTATGAACTTGAAATTTTTATAAAGGACACATATCTAAAAGATTAAAGACATTAGCTTTAAAATTACAGCATTAACACTGTCTCTGTTTAGAATTTTTTCTATTAATTATTCAATACATTTCTGGCTAATACATTTTACATTTTGAAATTGAAGAATAAAAAAAGAAAAGATTATAAAAACTGTAAAATTTCCCTAATATCTTAATCTAGAAACTAATCTTGCTTGGAAGAACATATTTTAAGAAAGCATATATGTCAAACAGACATAATTTTGGATTTCCAGATAAAAGTATTTCCCAATTTATATACTCCATAATCCCATGGGTTATAAAGTTAAGAAGCATGCAGTAGCTTATTAAATAGAGGCTTATTAAATAGAAGCTAAATTTCTTTTCAACGAGACAGCATGACATAAATTATAATTCTTGTGTAAACCTATTGCCACTCCTGCGTCAATTTTATAAGGAGTTAATATGGTTATAAATTTAGGAAAATTACAAGAACATCTGTGAACACCAAAGTGTGCATGGTACTTAATGTTAGTAATAGGAATCTTTCTTTACTGTAATGTGTAGGGCATAATAGTGATTGACTTCTACACTCTACCAAAATACAAATTGATCAACTTAAATCTTTAAGGGGAAGACAGTATCTTTTACACTCTTCTTTTTGTCTGTCATTAATCACTTGTTTTTAGAGACAGAGCTACTGGTTGTAACAAACCAGTATCCTAGGAAAAACTGAGTTCATGAGTTCCCATAATGGAAACTCTAGGCAGCCTTTCTACATCCAACGTAGCACACTGGAAAGGCACAGCACTGTGAAAGTGAACCTCATCCTGTCTGCATTGACATGTAATGACTTTAGAATACATGTAAATCAGCAGTGCACATCATGAAAGAACAATTTCAGGATATCATATCAGACTAAAAAAATTTCAGGCAACTCATTGCAGTATTAAGGATACTAGCTTCAGATGATAGGTCTGAATGTGAGTCAAGTTTGTATTTACATTAGCATTTTTGACTTTTTTTTTTCAACTAACCTTTCTGTATTTTAATTTTATTGACAGAAAATAAAGCTCACCTCATTGCCATTTCATTTAGGATTGCTGTAAAATAATAATACACTATAACAGTATTCCTTAAAGAATATTACATTGTAGGCCTTGAAGTGCATAAGAACCTGTAAGATTCCTTGCCTGGAAAATAAAAGTGAAATGTACTGATTATTTTAATCACAAAAGGATTAGATTGAAAATGGCATGTTTTGATGCTAATTAATAATTGCTTTTAGTCTGTAGGCTATAATATTCTTCTAACCTGTAAAATAAGTTATAAGCTCCAGTTGTATTTTCCAGGTTTACTTTGAATGAAGTTTAACAAACACTTGCAAATCTCAGACAACCAAAAATCTGCTATCATTTTATAGAAGGGTACATACAAAACTAATCTGAAGGTGGAAATAACTGAAAAACCTAAGTGATTTCATTTACCCAAGGAAGAGGACAATCAATGAAAGCAGATACATAATGACCAGAGTTCTTCAGGGATGCTGAGCGTAAATTGCCACAATTTTTGTCTTCCTAGGGTTCCTGGAGACAAGCTTGATACATGTGCTGTATCACTTTCTAACAAGTAGATTTTATATTTTCTAAAATGACAAACAGAGATAATGCTTTCAAAATAAAACTTCAGAGGAAATAAAGGCAAGGGAATACTGAAAGCTTTCATCATTTTAAAATGATTAATGTGAATATTTACCGTTTCCTCCCTGTTGTTATGTATACCGATTTGTTCTATATCAAAGAATTTTTAAATAGAAAACCAACCTGGAGGGGAAAGGAGAGAGAGTATTTTAGAGAATACTGATTTTTAAGGGTAGGGGAGGGAGATGAAAGAGATTTAGTAGTGAGGAGATGGTATTTCTGTTTTTTTGGAGGTTCATTTTCTTACCTAAAAATAAATGGGTTGGACTAGATGATCTTTGTTTACTGTGAAATTCTGTGATCTTGTGATATTCTTCATACTTTGTGACATAGTAATTAGATCACTCATTGAGGCTTTTCTTCTTTTGTCAAGTTAATACAGTGCTCTGGGCAGTATATAAAAATTTGGATTTCAATTACGATGCCTGGTAGGTGTTATGATTGATATATATATATTTTTAAAGGATACATAATTGTATATATTTACCAGGTACAAAGAGATTGTTTTGATATACTTTTACAAGACACAAAAATAGAATGTGGGTAATTAGTACGTCTATCATCTCCAGTATTTATCATTTCTTTGTGTTGAATGCATTCAAAATCCTTTCTTTACTCTACTATGCTATTGAAGATCAGCAATTCCATTACAGGTTATATCCAAAAGAAAGAATATCATACGCTGAAGAGATATTTGCATTTTCATGTTTATTTCAGCACTATTCAGAGTAGTCAAGATGTGGAATCAACTTAGATGTTAATCGATAGATGAATGTTAAGGAAATGGAACATATACACAATGAACTATTCTGTGGGTGTGCCTTGAGGACATTATGTTAAGTATAAGAAAGACTAATATGATACGTTCTAGATTACATATTGATATTCTAAAAGTTGTTCTCAAACATGTACTAATAAAAGTTTTAAAAAATTGATCTCTTAGAAATAGAAAGAATAGTGATTCCAAAAACATGAAAATTGTATGGGGGAGGGAGTGATGAAGAGAGAATGGTTAATACTACAGGAATGCAGTTGGGGAAGAGGAATAACTTCTAATGTTCTGTACGGTAATTATGGCTCACAATTGATTTTATGTTTAAAAATAGTTACAGAGGATTTTGAACCCAAGGAAATAACAAACGTCTGGATATGTCAATCCTATTTTGATCATTATACCTTGTATACACATATTGAAATATCACACTGTAACCCATAAATACACAATTATTATTTGTGAATTAAATTATATTTTTAACTTGTAGGTTTTAGAGAAAGTTGTGTTTGAATCATATTTTCTTTTGTCTTTTGTCTTTTTGTTATTATAATTTCTTTAATCTTCTGTTCATATATCAAATGTAGAAAACAATGTCTGTATATTAGAACAATGTAGAAATGTAGAAATGTAGAAAACAATGTCTGTATATTGAGATAATACTGGAGATAATATTTCATTAAAATCAGGTCTGAGTAAAACCAACAGTTATATTAGGGAATAGAATGAAAAATTTCTGTAAGTATTAATGGTAAAACTTAAAGCACTATAATTATAAACTATAATAGTAAAGCACTTTCTGGTACTCTGAATATACTCTACAGCTTAATTCCTATTATTTTATCATTACAAAAGTATTCTGCATTATTTGTAAATATTTATCAGTAAAAACAAAACAAGATAGGTCTAAAGAGTAAGAAGTAAAAAATTCCACAAGAAAGATAAAGCACCACAGAATTTTACAAGCCCAGTTTCACATCTTCTTACTCTTTGTCATCCCAGATCTAAGTAGTGTTGAACAGATTTACTTTCTAAGTAAAATTCTGGTCACATAAAATCCAAGATTGACGTCTTTGATGATCATAATCTTAATTCAACCTATTAATATGAGAATTTTTAGATTTATATTATTAATTCCCTATTATAGTAGTCCAAGATTCATGATAAATGTTTTTTTGAAAATGTTAATTCAGTCATATGCTCAGCAGCAATAAATAATGTTAGCTATAAAGAAGTACAATAAATATTTATTTGCATCTACAAATATGTGAAACTCTGCTAAAATTCTGGGCATACAAAGATGAATGATTGTTAATCTTTTCTGTTGAGTTCCCAGCACTTGGAATATGGCAAACACTTTTAGTTGACTGAATCAATAGTTCTTCCTAACTCTTCTGTTGTACATGTTTATACTACCACAGGGAAAAATTCCTACTGTGATGTGAGCACAAATATTATGGCAGTTGTAGTAGTAGCAGGGTTGGTAAGAGTCCTTCTGTTTTCCTATTGTAGAAAGTTGTGGCTAATGGTCCTCCTCCTCTTCTTCTTCTTCTTCCCATAAGCACAAGGTAATGCCCGTGTAGCAGAAGTCACTTTGGGATTATGAGGAGATAAGGAAAAGTAATTGGACATATAGTTTACCTCCTGTTATTAAGTAAGAATCCACACTAGGTACTACTACCTCTTAGATCTCGTCTTAGATCTCTCTCTCTCCTTGTAAAAAATAACAAACTATTTTTTAAAAAACATTGGTTTTTTTGTTATTATGTCAAAGATTATCCTAACTAATGTGGGAAAGGAGATATATATGCCTACATATAATATGTAATTATGAAACATGGGAAGTTGTTATGACTATAATACTTCTCTGCATTAAACAGGTATAGTAGTGCTTAACTTACAGAATGGTTGTAAAGATACTGTAAAGTGCCTGTCAATGTACACTTCCATGGGAAGTAGATAATTATTGTAATAGGGGAATAAGGAGAGAAAATACTATGTAATTTAGGAATGTTCTACAAAAAATAATGGAGTGACATAAACTATTTCCTTTCGTTTTAATTCATACATTTAGAAATCTATTGCTACTTGGAATCACACTATCACTTTTTTTCAGTGCACCTTGTTCCTCTCTCTCTCTATTCAATTTTTCTTTTAAGAATAACAATTCATGGTCACTAGAAGAAGAGAATTCCCTCCCCAATAAAATCTGTTGCCTACAGGGTGAAAGACACAAAGAACAAGTTAAAAAAAAAAAAGTAATTTTAGGTTGGAAAACAAAACGAAAGAAATGGACTGGGTGTTGAGATAGAGAAACTTTGGTAGTGGGGAGTGATGAAATGAAGAAGTCTCTTTAGATAAAAGATTTATAAAAACATATCAAAACTAGTAAGGAGGAAGTCTCTGATAAATGTTATCTATTTTTATTTAAAAGCACCATTGTCTGGCTTTGGGAATCATCTTTTTAAAACAGAATGAAAAAGCAAATAGTAAAATATCAAGAAATATTCCTTTAAAATTTATTTTCCAGAGAGAGTATTAGCATTCCTTTTTACTAGTAAAGAATCAATACCAAAAGAAAAGTACATCAACTAGCCTGCAGGGAAAAACATCAAAATCATGTTTGAGTATTATTTCCTGTTTTTTGTGCATATCTGTAAAGCAACCTTGCAACTAACAAATCTAATCTTCCTAATTTTGTCTGTTTCTAATAACAGAATCTATTTTTAAAATTTTGCATATATTGGTGATATTTCTTTCAACTTTAACTGGAGCTACTTATGGTCGAGTAAAACTAAAACAAAATTTTATTGCTGTTTAAGCAAAGAATCAGAAACAAAGAATTGCAAAGTTTCCTAAAACTAGGAAATACTTTACAAAGAGAAGATGAGAAGTTGCAAATACTGAGCATATTGTAAGTTTAAAAGGAATTAGTCAGTGAGTATGCTAGTCTTTGGAAAGCATTATTTTGTTAGACCAAGAATTTCAAACACCTGCCAGTATTGTCAGTTGTCTTAGCTTACTATTGTGGTAGTTTGCTTTGCAGTTTTCTGTTAGAATAGATTGAGGTCGCAGGCAATAATGCTGGTTTCCATTGGGAAAAAAATGCCTACATATATTTTATCTTTCAAAAGTTCTGTGATCAGAAAATCTGAAGGCAGAAGTGTATGGGAATAAAAAGCTGGCAGAGATGAAGCGTCAGATACCATGCATGGGAGCTTCCTTACATGAGCTACCTTTCTAACAGGAAAAGAGGCTGCATCAGAAACGTCCTGAAGAAACATGTGTGGGCAGTTTCCAACTTCAGTTTAAAGGCTCCCAAGGTTCCTCACCTTTTCCTATCTTGTAATTAGCATTTTATTTTTCATTCCTATGAATAACCATAGGTGGCCTATGGCCTTTGCCCATGTTTTGACTTTGTTAAATATAGGACAAAAACACGTACAGATTTAAATCTTCCCCTGAAACCTTTTTATAGAAATCAATATTCAGGTCATCCCCTGGTTCAGTGAATGTAGTTGGCCATATATTGATCATTAATCAAACATGTAATGAAACACAGTTATGACCCCAGTACTATATCTAGATCTAGGCAGGTGATTTTTTTTATATCAAAAAGCAGATTACTATATTGGTTTATGTTTAGTCAAGTGAGAAAAAATGGTTGAATTTAATGTGCCTACAAATGTCACATTCACTCTGTATTTGCAATTGTTGCTTCAGAATATTTAATCTTTGAGTATAAAAATTCTAAAACTGGGATTTCTCACACAGGGTTTAAGAAACATGTTTTAAAATATCAGTTCCTAAAATTTACATTGTATTCTATATTTTGACTGATGCATTGTAAATATATGTTAAAAACAACCACCCTCTGATGGAGGTAACACATGACTCTTTAAAAAATTAACTTCTCAATTTGTATTGTTTTTGTTATTAGCCAGATTCTATCCGGTCTTTCAGAAGGGAATAAGACTTCAGCAGTTGAATTCTAAACAAAGCAAGGGAGTACTTAATATTTGAAGGTAGTTATCAGATAATTTGATAAAATTTATCTAAAAAAAGATATAAAATAAGCTTTATGTAAATAAACTTCAGATTTGCATAGGTTAAATATAAATAAAATATCTCTTTACTGAAGAACTTCTAAGAGCCTTTAAAATGAATTCAGGGAGTCCTCAAGATTTGGGATACTATATGAAATGTTTTCCCAAAGTTTTAGATTTAGTGATCGCTCCACATTCCCCCTTCTTTTATGGTGCTGAGTATGGAATCCAAGCCCTTACATATGCTATGCAAACACTCTACCACTGAGCTAAAGCCCCAAGTCTCTACACTCTGATTTTTTTGAGAAATACCTCACAAGACTAGCTAACTAGCTTTGTACTTTGAGAAACATTGGCATCTTCATGTTTTTTATATAGTGAGGCTCTTTTGATTCCTTAGCGTTAAAGAGACCAGAGGAGTAAAGGGAATGTTGAAAATGGATAGAGAGGTGTGAACGTTAATTTCCTTTATTTTCACATTTTGTCTCAGATTAGGCATAGGCATAGACATCAGGACCGGATAATTGGAGCAGTCTGATTCTGCAAGCAGTGATTGTGGGATGAAGTCATTGTGGCGAGGTGCACAGAATATTTGATTGAGCAGAACATTATAATTATGTTTGAGTATTATAGCAAAAGGACTGCATGTGTAGCCTTTGGACAGAACCATAGCATTATAAACAGTATCATAATAACCTTGAAAACAGTGTTGCCTCTGATGATTGTATTCTATTCAGTAACCATAAGTCTCATGAAGAGTATATTTAAAAACTTGTTCATAAAGTCTTTGCCTACACCAATGTCTTCAAGAGTTTTACCTAGTCTATCTTCAAGTGGATTTAGTGTTTCTGTTTTAATCTTTAGATTTGTGATCCATTTTGATTTCAGTTTAGTGCACGGTGAAAAATATGTCTAGTTTTAATCTTTGGTATGTGGAAAACCAGTTTTTTCAGAGTCATTTATTAAAGAAGATATCTGTCTTCCAGTGAAGGTGTTTCACACCTTTATCAAAGATAAGGTGGCTAAATATGTCTGGAGTTGTTTCTGCATCTTCTATTCCATTTACCCTCAATCTTTTTTTATTTATTTATTTTTTTGCCATTACTATGCTGTTTTTATCACAGTAGGTTTGTAGTATAATTTCAAGTCAGGGATTGTGATGCTCCCCTGCCTTGCCTTTGTTGCCCAGAATTGCTTTTGCTATTCTAGATCTCTTCTGATTCCAAATTAATCAGAATTGTTTTCTCTAATTCTGTGAGATATGCTGTTTTCTCTAATTCTGTGAGATATGCTGTTGGAGTTTTGATCAGAATTGCATTAAATCTGTATAACAATTTTGGAAGTATGGCCATTTTCACAATATTGGTTCTTCCTAACCAATAGCAAGGGTATGTTTCTATTTTCTGATGTCTTATTCAATCTCCTTTTTCAGAATACTGTAGTTTTTAACGGAGAGATCTTTTACTTCTTTTGTTAGACCAATTCCTAGGTATTTCATTTTTTGTTGGATGCTAATGTGAAATGTGTTGTTTCCCTAATTTCTCCCTCAGTGAGTTTGTTATCTGTGTACAGAAAAGCTATGGATTTTTTGAGTGTTGATATTATATCCAGCTATATGCCTGAATTTAGTTATCAAATCTAGACATCTTTGGGTGGAGTTTTGGGGGTCTCCTTTGTAGAGTATCATGTCATCCACAAATAATGATAATTCAACTTCGTTTCCTATCCTTATTCCTTTATTTCTTTCTCTTGTCTAATTGCTTTGATGAATGTTTCCAAAACTATATTAAATAGGAGTGGTGACAGTGGACACTATTGTGTTGTTCCCAATTTTAGAATAAAACCCAGACCACAAAGGAACTATTACAAAGAAGCAACAACTGGGATCTCATCTTATTAAAAAGCTTTTGCACAACAAGAGAACCCATCAACAGAGTGAAGATACAGCACAAAGTGTTGGGAAAAAGTTTTTGCCAGCTGTTCCTCAGACAAAGGGCTACTAGCTAAAATATATAAAAAACTAAAAAAAAAAAATCAGACCCCCCCCAAATTTAAAGACCCAACCCAAAAATGAGCATCTGAAATGAATACACACTTCACAGAGGAAGAAGCAGAAACTGCAAATAAATATATGAAAGAGTATTCAACATCATTAATCATTCAAGAAATGCAAATTAAAACAATACTGAGATTCCATATCACCCCAAAAAGAATGAGTATTATCCAAAAAATCAACCAATAACAAATGCTGGTGGGGTTGTTGGGAAAAAAAAATAACCCTTCTCCACTGTTGGTGGGAATGTAGACTATTGCAACCACTTTGGAAATCAGTGTAGAGATTCCTCAAAAACTAGGATGAGAGATTTCATTCGACCCAGCTATTTCTCTTCTTGGTGTCTTCCCGAAAGAATTAAAAACATCATACTACAGCAATATATACACATCCATATATTTATATATATTTATAGTGGCACAGTTTGTAATAGATAAATCTTGGAAACAGCCCAAAGGCCCATTAATTAATGCATGGATAAAGAAGATGTGGGTTTTTTTTTAATACAATGGAGTATTACTGTTCCATGAAGAAGGGTAAGAGACATTTCTAGCTAAGTGAATGATGCACCTTGAGGCCACGTTCTTAAGTGAAATAAATAGCACACATATGTGTAAATACTTCATGTTCCTCTGGTGTTGTTACAGGCAGCTGAGTTAGTGAGAAATATTATAGGCAGTCAGACAGGGCTGGGCCCTCAAAGGAGCCAGTACAGAAGCCCAGATACCTTGCAATCTTGGAGGAGACAGACACTTCCCCCTCTGGGCCAGATCTCAAGACAAAAGGCAAAGCAAATACACCCACATCTTAAGGATTGATAGTCTAAACAGTTCTCTATCACCCTGAGGAGGTCAGGAGTCACCATCCCAACCCCCTATAGGAAGAGTTAACTGTTGTTAAGCATGCCCACTTGCTACGTAACTCGCCTCCCCATTCGTTCCTGATTTAATCAATTTTACCTGAGTAATTAATCTTATTGGTTGACCACAGTTCTGACCCACCTTATGCCCACCTTGCAAGTTCCCATTTTTCCCTATCTTGGACCCATCTCACCTTGTGGTTTTACTTTATAAAAGTCCCTAGAAAAGACAAAGTCCTTGGCAATCCGCTCAGGACCCCTTCTGACTCTCTCTCAGACAGAAGCTTTATTTCTCTCAATAAATATATTCTGCTCTTAACCTCCATTGTTCCTAAAATTCATTCTTCAGTTTTAGAGAACATGAACTCATACTGGACATATAGTAAGTTGGGAGTTTCACTCCCATATATCAATGTGAGAAACCACAAGTGTAAATAAGGACTAAAATGTATAACATATTGTGAAATAGGACGAAAATGTCCAAATGCAAAGGGGAAATAAGGAGGGGAGAAGGGGAAAGGAAGGAAGATAAAAGAAAAAATGATGAGAAAAGAAGGAAAAAAATGGAACTAGAGCTTTTGTAAATAGGGAGGGGAAGAGGGGTTGAAGTGAGAATATGGGAACGGAAAAAAAGGATCAGGTTATATCATGTACAGGTACAAATCCCCTATATTGAATGTAATCATTATGTATACCTAAAATGTACCAATGTACTTAATTAATATTAAAAAACTTGTTCATTATGTATAGAATAATGATGTTAAGGTTTTTCTTTTTTTCAAATTTTTAATTTTAAAATTATATTACCATTAGAGTCAGTAAACACAGCTCTGAGATGATTTACCCTTGTCCATTTTGTTCAAGTCATAATGCTAGACTGTTGTAAATTACCACTATCAAAGGAGTTCTTTTCCTCCTGTTTCCTCAATCATAGATACATTAAAAATGACAAGTAGTACTAGTCAATGGCTTGATTTTAAATGAAACCTGAAAAGAAAGCATTCCTTTTCCCATCATTAAATTATTGCTGCTAAGCATTAAAATAACTTAGTAGTTATCTAAGGTCATTTGTCCACTGGAGTCCTTGGCAAAAGGTAAGTCAATTTGATATATAAATTGACTATTACAGGTAAGAATTATTCTTCATTTTGCAAATATTGCCTATTCTTTTGTTAAAAAGAATGTGAAGAAATTTCTAAAAGGAAAATTAATGATTCCATTTAAAGCTGTAAGACAGTTTAGAAATCATCAAATTCAACTCTCTCCTTCATGAGTTAAGAAACTGAGATCCTAAGAGTTGTTGACACTAGAGATGATCACTTAACTCATAGTGACCTTACAATGCAAGTCTTCAGGTTCTCAGACTAGCACCCATTACTGTAGCTTTTGCTTGCTCAATTTCCACTTTCTAGCCATGATGAATCCCTGATGGAGAGAAATACCTAGTTATAGCAAATGCAACTGTAGTGATGGGCAAGCTTCCTAAATTCCTCAGTGGTAATTCCAGACTATAAAAAAAGGAAAGAAAGAAAGAAAGAAAGAAAGAAAGAAAGAAAGAAAGCAAGAAAGAGGGAAAGGTATAGTCACTAGAAATGGATGAATTTCTTTTTTATATTACTTTTGGTTTTTATATGCTTTAAGAAATAAACATATACTTTTTTATGTCCTGACTGGGTATATATAAATCAAAATTTGTTAAACCAAATTCTAAAATTAGAATCCACTAAGGTCTTGTGGTAACTTCCACTGTAAGATTATTTTTGATTATTAAACATTAAATTTATCTGTTTATAGTGATAGAAGATTGTTATATATAAAAGGGCCCTTTTTTAATGAGAAAGTTTTGTTTCAAGCTGGTAAAAAGTCTAGTTTTGCCTAAATTTTTCACATGTTTGTGTGCCCTATTTTTATTTTTCCATTCTCCTTGCTTCCACTCCTTTTTCATCTTATTTCAGTTTTGGGTAAATTTTCATGAGTGCCCAGAACTCTTAACGTACTTATAATTTCACTATTTTATTTAATTTGTAACCATTCTTGGACTTTTCCTTCTTTCTTACTTTTGTTTTTTAAAATTCAACAGAGGGTTTGAAATCTACTGAGTCAGCCCTTGGTCACTTTCCAGCCTGTTGTACATGAGTAATTGACTTTGGCTAGACATACTAAAATTAAATTCTCGGATTGCCTTAGCATTAACAGAATTGCACTGACATTCTTCTCTACTCTTCATAATGGATACCCCATAGAATTTTATTATAATTGTTAGAAGGGATGGGGGAAGGACTTGCTCTCATACTAATTGACTTAACAGCAAGATTACTCCTATTGAAGCCACACATTTAATTCAGTTTAACTCAATAGAAAGAGTCCTATAATAGGAGGCAGAAGATCTCATTCCTACTTCTTGGATAAATTATTAATTTCACTCTATCGATACAAGGGCTTGTGATCTGCAGCATTTCTTTTTAGGGCTTCATAATTCTGTGATTACTAAATTGACTCTGAATTTGGTTAAGTGGAAGATTTTGTATAAAAGATTTTTTTCCTCCTAGAACTAACTAGGTCTTAGTGAACATTATATCAACTAGAAGGTCAGCTAAATTTCTTTTGCTATTAATTTTTTTGGTGCCAGTTCTCCATCAACTCTCTTCATCTTGTGTCATACCCATTCAATCAGCAAGAGTGTGATGAGACCTTTCCTACTTCTATCCTTCATCAATTATTTATGAGGAGTGTTTTTGTAAAGCCTCTTTTTTCTGTAGCACTAGCTAATTTATCTAAAGATTCATGTAAAAGTTTCTCTTGATATCAGCCAACATATTAAAAGTCATCCTTAAAAATCAGCTGCAGTCATCTATGTATATTTTAAAATAGAGTGTGCCGGAATTTTTAGAAATGTGAAGAGAATGTTTTCATGATCATTTCTTTGTATATTAAAGCTTCAGTGGTTTTAATTGTGAAAAATAGCTATCCCACAAATTGAACTGTAAATGAGATAAACGCATGCTTTGTATCAAAACTGACAGAGCAGGGACTGGTTAAAGCTAGTCACTGATCTAAAGCCAATACAACAAATCAGGTGACCTTCAAGACTTTTAATTACCATTTCAAAATAAGTTTATGTTACTAGAGAAAGCTTTTAAGAAAATAATACCAGTATTATTATACACGTCTGAAAAATTGATGACTAAGTAATCTTGGTCAGAGGCATGAAATTCAATTAACCTAAAATTATACAATACAGTGAAAATACTTTTTGCATTTGATTTTAAACTAACTCAGCTTGTTTTTCTGTTTCCAGAAGCTCCATTGATAGTTTGGCATTTAATAGGATTTCTTTCATGATCTAAAAGGTATGCTGTATGAACACCTCTAAGTCAGATTAGAGAGGCAACAGTGAATGAAGTTGGATGAATGGATTTTTTTTCTTGCAAAATATATTCTGATCCATAGCAGACAACAAAATCCCACCTTTCTGTGAAGTCAGTGAGCAATCAGTGATAATATTTTATTTATTGGGTGTACATCTGTCCAAATACCTCAGTCATATATTGTATTTCAGGAGTCTCAGTATTTTCTTAAAAATGGCAGCCTGTAATAAATTCACATTTCACTGTAAAAGTAACTGCCATTTTTTCAGAAATGAACTTGCATTGTGGCTCAGTCTTTTGACTGAGAAAGTGAAAGAATAAAACAATAGTGATATATTTCAAGGAATAATTGTTTTGATGAATAAAATATTTTGGTTCAAGCCATTTCCTGAAACTGATAAATTAAAAGTCATATAAACATCTTTAATTCTCAAATCTTAGGATTTTTTCCCTATTTCTATACTGTTTCAATTTTATTAAATTTTGTGCTGTATGAGAATTGCTATAACTAAAAACTTTAAAAATAAATTACAGTTGGCCATTCTTACCTCTGTGTTCCACATCTGTAAATTCAATCAGCTTCATTTGGAAAAATGTCTTTGCTAAATATGAACAGACTTATTCTTAATCTCTAAATAATGCCATATAACACTATTTACATATCATTTATATTGTGTTAGGTATAATAAGTAATCCAGTGATATTTTAAAGCAGATAGAAGATGTGCAAAGGATAGATATGCAAATATTATTTTATATAAGGGACTGGACCATCTGCAGATTTTGATATCTAGGAAGAGTCTTGGAACTAATCCTCCATGGACATAGGCAAGACTGCAATTACCTTCTTTCGCAGAAAATGTTCATGATATATTTAAGTAGAGTGTGTCTTCTTTACATATTGGGTGCATGGCACCAAATATGGACATTGGAATAAACATTTTAATTTTGTTGTTTCCATTTTCTAAGACCTTGTGATCTTTTTGCTGCCCTATCTATTGGTTATAGGAAAAGTGAATTGAAGTGTTTTACTGTTGTTAATATTTGACAACCATCTTTCTAATTTTCTTCATCAAATTTTGAATATCTTATGCAATATTATTATTTGCATATGAGATTGAATTTTTAAATATTTTCCAGCTTGGTCATTTCCTATTGTTTTGTGAAAATTCTTTATTCCAATTTAGGTAAATTTTGTCTATATTTAACGATCTCATTTTCCTCTGTTTAATATCTTTCCCATCCTTTTAACTTAATTATGTCATTGTATTTTATTTATAAGTTTTGCGAAGAGCATAAAAACCCAACTTAAGATGCCCTCTTGTAACTGACTAATTTATTCCCTTTGTTTTTAGCCATATTAATATACTTTTATTCACCACTATGTTTTATTTTATTCTATATAGTTATACCAATGTGGTTTGCATGTTTTTAAAAAATGCTTTCATTTATCCTATTTTGAATTTAAATTTTTTTCTAGCAATGAGTATTAAAATAATAGTGTTTACCAAGTACTTGTAGATCATAGAATAGGGAAGCAAATATTTGTGCCTATAGTAAGAGAATTGGAGCATAGGATCAACAGAGAAGATGGACATATAGTAAGTTAGATAAAACACATAAAGTTTATGTTCATATGCCAGTGCTTGGAAGTTAGTATGTGTTCTATGAATTATTGTCAGTAGTGAAATGTTTAGGGGATGGAATAATCCATTTCATTTTACAAATATAATTACAGTTGGTATAGAAGAAAAAAAA
>RJWT010000752.1:0-58509 GCA_004365215.1 Cuniculus paca | reverse complement strand
GGAGTCTGCCTGCTCTTGCTTTATGAAAGGGGCGATTTTTCAAGCTTAGGCAAATGTAGCAAAGCTGAGGGTGTGCTGGTGTCTCATTTTTTTTCATCATGTCACTTGTTTTAACCGATTTGAGAAAATGAGATTATGTTTTTCCTTTTTGCTCATTTATCCAGCTATTTATTTATTTATTTGCTCATTTAGGGATGGGTTGTCACAGATAACTGGTCCTGATTTCTTTCTTGTTTTCATACACATTTCATTAGTGTCCCTGAAGATTTAAGACCCACAAAGAAAAATGTCACAGCTTTCATTAAAAAAAAAAAAGCATATTCTTATCCTTAAAATCAAAACAGAAGATTGTATTAAAGAGTCTGGCTGAAATAATCAAGAATATTGCTATGACCAAGATCTATCACTTTAATCTTTGCAGTTATTGTGCCAAAAAACCAAGAAAGTCAAATAATTCTATTACCCAGAACTACTGGACTCTTAGTTTCATATCATTTTAATCTCTTTGCATCTAAAAAGGGATAATTATAATTTCTTCTTTCCAGCAATGAAACAAAATGGTTCTCAAACATGTAAGCACTTGGAGGTGAAATTGATTTCAGTGCTACAGTGTGTTGGGGTATCCAATGTAGAGTTTGACTATGCATCTGTTAGTAATAAGTAAATTCTAAAACACAACAGAAAAAACAAGCACAGAGTTTAATTTCAGTCAGAATTCAATATGAGTCTCAGTTTAAAAATATGATATTTTAATAATAACCTCTAGAGAGACACGTTTATTTATTATCCATAATAGCCATAATTTCCCACCAAAAAAGAACATATTAACTGATTAGTAGAGACAATCTATGCAAAAGCTTTTTGCAAACTGAAGGGTGTCTATTTTAGGATTACACACATAGGAGATAAAATAAGACATATAGCATCCAGTGGTAAATTCTAGCTGCGTATACCTGGTTTAAAATGACAACGAAGGGAAAAAAAAAAACAAAAAAAAACTGTTCCTTCCTAGTTGTGTAGATTAAAACTGAACTCATTCAAAATCTGTCTTGCAAATTGTCATCCATTAAGTGGGACATCAGCGATTCCTTATATTTATGAAGAACTTCACAGTTTTCAAACACTTTCTTGTGAATTGATTTATTTAATCCTCAACACATCCCCAGATGGAGAAATGAGCTCAGGAAAAGCCACTGGGCCAAGGTCATGTCATGTTAAGTCCTCACCCATTCCGTTCTGCCTCTGTTTCCTCTCAGAATGGGTTTGCAGCTCCATACATTCCATAACTTAAAAGTTTTTACAAATTATATGAGTATTCTATCATTTATCCCCTGAAAGATGTTTGGCCTGGTCATTTTCCCCTCCTGTAGACACAGCGCTGGAGGGGAAATCAGACCCACTGGACTTCCAGAGCAGCTATTGGCTTCGCTGCCTCCTCTGAACTTCAAGTTAACCAGTTCCTCGGAATTTCCCCTTTCCGGGCAAAGGGGTTGGGCTTTACACTCACTTTCATACGGACTTAACTAACTAGTGAATTAACCTGAGAGCAGTGTCTAAACCACCCGCATTAGTAGGTGTTTTCATTATGAATTCTTATTGTTGAGATACACAAAGAAGGCAGATCTCCCGCAGTATTTGTATGACTCCCAGAATATTTCTTGGTGAACAAATCAATCGATGATTAAGTGATTGAAGGTAAAGCAGGGACACAGGGATCCCCAAATCCACGTTTGTGTTCCCTCCCCCGTGCCAGGCTCTGGGCCCAGGACACAGAAATATAAGCCCGCAGCAGAGACAGCGCGGTTTCCATGCCCACCTGCAGGGGCACCCGCACTGCCTCGCCTTCGTTCCCTGACCCGGGGCAGAGGAAGGAAGGTGGCTGGGGACCCGGGCGACCGGCCCTCGATCCCTGCACAGACCGCCCGCACCCTGCTCTCCAGCCCCGCCGGGTTAGCACTCGCCTGCAGCCTGGCGCCAGCGCGCGGAAGGACCGGGGTGCACCACGCTCGCCGAGCCTAACCCGGCCTGGGTGCTGAGCCGGGGAGGCTACGAGAAAGGCCCAGAGGCGACTCCGAGGGCGGTGCCGTGGAGCCCCCGACTAGTGTACAGCCCTGTCCCTGAGCCAGGGAGAAAGAGGGGCGTGGACCCTGGACCCGCAGCAGGAGGAAGCAGGGCGGATACCGGGAGGTGAGCGAAGCGTTTGCAGCGGTGCTGGAGGGCCCGGAGCGCTCCGGAACTGAGGATCTTCTGGAACTCTGAGCGCAACTGGTCCCCAGAGGCCGAACTTGACCACCAGGAGCCGGGAGTGGGAGGGGGAGGGGATGGAGTGAAAGGATGCAGGACGGAAGCTAAAGGGACCATGGAAGGAAACCCTCCCGGGGAAGGCGAGCACAATCGAAGTGGGCGGGACAGGAATAAGAAAACTGAAAGACGCACAGAGGAGGAGAGAAAAAAATCTACCCTGAAGAGAGAGGCCAGGGAAGAGTAAGAAATATGCTTTAAACGGGCGGATGACAAAAGCAAAATGAATCCAGAACTAAAAATTCTATTTAGAAAAAAAAAAAATTCTGGCGAGAAGAAATGTGTTCCTGAAACTGCCAAAACAAAGAAGAAAAATAAAAAAAGAATTTAAAAAGAGAACGAGGCAGACAGAGAGAGAGAAGTAAAAGCCACTGAACATACTAGAAGAACAAAAAGTGAAAGGAGAAAAGGCCAATTAAACCACGCAAGAAATAGTAAGTCACTTTTGAATTTCTTTTTCATTGACAACTTCCTTCTAAAGTTAGTTTGAAGACTAACATCTGCACAAAATCCTTAACCTCATAGAGACTGACATTATAGCATCCGCTCTAGGTAAGAACATTCCAGGAGTAGACATGCAAAGATAATATGCTCCCCTACACACACACAATTTCCCCAAGTCTTGCAAGTTGTCTACCACCTTTTGCAGAATGTTGTGCTATTGGCCAAAGCATGCAAAAACAACAAATGACTTCTATTTATCGAGGTGTATGGAGGGCTCCCTTAGAGAAACCCACTTTTTTGAGAAATAAATAGAAAGACCTCCAAGGCATTTTGATACACTCTCCTGTCCCCAGAGCACCCAGCCAACAATATGTCTTGAAACTTAAAGGCAAGCTGCCCACACTGGAACACTTTCTGTCAGTTGCATTTAGCCATCTGTTAAAGAGACAGGGGTGAATGTAGAAGAGGCTGCAGAAAGCTAGCCCCAAACTTACCTGGTCTGTGCAGGTGGTGCTGTTGGAAGGTGTGCTGAAGCGACCCATGACACAGCAGCATTGCACAAGCACTTATCCACAAGTACAGGACCCAGGACATTGCAGAGACCATTGCCATTCTCTAAAGAGAACATGAGACACAAAAGGTCACCTCTGGTTTCAAACTCCCAGCTCAGTCAGCTTCACTGATGAGGGAAGGGAGGTCTCAGACGTCATGTTCCTTTGCTACTTGGCTGGTGAGAAATAATGATCCAGCAGAGGTCATGCCAGGAAGTGGAACTGAGGGAAAACCCTTTCCAGGAGATCACAAATGCATTTAAAAAAAAAATTCTGCAACATAAAACTCCAAGGGTTGCCGAAATACAAAAAGTTTCTGTTAACTAGGCAGTTGGAAGCATTGCATACCAACTAAAAATACGATTTTACAGAATGATCTGAAAACTATAGTTAACCCAGCAACTGAAAAGCTGCAGACTTTGGTTCATTCTAACTTCATTGCAAGTCTGACATAAGCCTGGAAGAAGAGAGTGGGGTTTTTTTTGTTTTTTTTTTTAATTCTACAGGCATGAATTTTTAATCACAATGCTGTCTTCTAAACTAAGTAATCATTTCTCAGAGGCATGTTGTCATCCAATAGAACCGATCTTTCTGGCTGGACTTAAAATCAGAAAGAATTGTCTTCAGCCAGAATGAGTTTCAGATGCAAGATCTATGCATCTATCCTAGAGTGAGCTGTAATTTGCAATAGTGCTTTGTCTCCTAAGGTTGCATTGTGGCATTTGCTGTACAGGAATGATGAATATGCATACACAGGTGGTGTATGTATTTATGGATGAGCATATACCTTTTCTCAGGCGCTGAGAAACTTTAACACTCTTATCTGTACCTATGAGAATCTTAGGAGCTACAGAGGCTCAACTGCGCTACATATTGTCCAATTTCTCAAACAACACCTTATGCTGCATTTCATATTGCCAAATTAATCAAACTTGAAGCTTCATCCTTACTCAACCAGTGATTGGAGGCATTTTCTATACAAGAATCTGGCTAACTATATGCTTTTCTCTTAAGAGGGCTGTGGAACCAAGATTGTTTCTTGTTTTCCTCTCCACTGCCAAATGATACCCTTTAAGAACTGCAGCTATACATTGAAAATGTGCTACTGACCTCCCAGGGTGGCCTCTTTCTTTATTCAAAATTGGCACTCTTAAAAAACCTGCGATGTTCAGAAAGCAAAAATATACATTATACGCATATATTTGTGCACATGATACAGGATAATTTGAAGGTTTTAGAAGTGAGATAGAGGGTTTTAGGACTATAATAGGTAAATGGTGACAATTATAAGTAAGTGTAAAGTAGGAAAACATTATTTCAACAGCATGGTGCCATTGGTGTTCTCTCTGTGATTCAGATGGACCACTCACTTTCTAAATACTTTCAGTGCCCATTGTTTACTTTTGTATACAGCAGACTTCACCTCATTGTTTTCAGAACTATCAGAATAACATAAATGCATTCTCCTCCACAGAGGAAAAATAACAACACCCCTCCTGTGAATCCTAAAATGAATACATTTAAGGATCTTTTCAGAATACCCTGCAAATTACAGAAAGGCAAAACAGAGGTGGCTGGCATGCATTTCCTGCATAAGAATCACTACTAGAATGCACTAGGAATTAATCAAAACTTGAAAAAAATCCTACCACAATGAAAACTTAACTGTTATTCCATGACTCTGCTTTCTTTTGCTTGTTTTTTTACCCACATAAATCTTAGCCCTCAAAAAGATTAGTGTCTTGACATTTACATTTTCCTTTTCTCCCCCTTTACATTAACTTTCTTTAATTCTCAGCATTACTTCCAAGCCTCCTGCATATCACTCTCTCTGCTCACTCTCTTTACAGAGAGGTAGTCTCAATGTTAATAAATGCTTTCCCCAAAATAATATATTCAGCCTTGAACAGTTCTCTCGATAGGGCTAAGTATGTTTCAAATCTGTTTTCTGGATCTTAAATCTTTAAAGAGACCTCTTACCTGAAAAATCCAGCCAAGAGCAGAGTACTCTATTAGTGTTCATTGGAAAGATCTAACACTTTTTAAAATCCATCTATGTCAGTTTTGAGATTTTAAAAAAAGAGCTTCCCAACAATCTTCTTTATCAGGAATAAAAAAAATGTTTTTCGTTCCGATGATCCTACTTCCACAGTAAAGAAGACATCAGATTCATTCAGAACGTATCGTCAGAAAAGGAGCCAACGTTTGAGGGGTGGAAACCTTGTCATTTTCACCTTTAAATCATCTCCTGGCGTCACCTCTGCCTGACGAGACCTTTGAAGTGATGGTGAGATAATGTACAGCTTCCTGATGAGAATCAGTTTACAGTCACCAATGGACCATTCCCACTCCCGTGCCTTCACGGCAGAGTTAGGCAGGGAAATGTAAGAGCTGGGCTGCTATACGGTGCTGTAAGTAGCAGTAGTCTGTTTCAATACATCCCTCCTCTCTAAAGTATCACATGTCTTAAAGTGACACTACCTTCTATTACAGCGACTGTGAATTCTAATATCTGCCCCTAACTCTTCAACAACTCAAGCAGGGCGTTAACTCTGTATTGCCTGATGTTGTATGTTAGAGGATTTTCTGATGTTATTCATTTGCCAAAGCAGTAAAGAAAGAAAGGAGAAACAAAAGAAAAACAAATACTTTGCAAAATATTGATTGTGTTAATGGGTATTAGGCTTCTAACAGTAAATAGGAAAGTGAAATATATGCCATTTTTTACCTCTGAATGGTCTTTTAGTCAGTAAGTTAACAAGAAATGTTGTTCGGCTTATACTAATTTAATTCTGTTTGTTATTTTGACTACTAAACCTGGGAGTAGAATATATCTGGAATACAATAAAGACATTTATGTTCTTAAACACAAAAAACCTTCTGAATTTTTTAAACAGGTTGATTATGTTATTTTTAGCATCAGACTGAGATTCAAGGAATAAATATATTCAAGATTCTGGTTTCTAAATATTTTGCTTTCCGTAAAATAACATTCTGGGATGGGAAGAAGAAATACTTGAAAGGTCAATCTTGTTTCTAGTACTATGGTTTGAACCCTTCTTCCTTTGGAAATATAGTGTCATTGTACTTAAACTTCAAAGATGCATGTAAGGTGACCTACTTTTCATTTATAGATTGCACTAGTAATAAATCTCTGAAATACTCATTCAGTTGCTTCACATATCACTTGTAAAGCACCTACTATGTGACCGATTCTTGGAACAGAACAGAAAGCACGATTAAATTGAACCTTACTGTCACAGATCATACTGTCTAGCCTTTAATATTATTTTCAAAACTGAGGTTTCTCTCCTAATTTTCTTCCTCAAAACTTTTCAAAATGCCTCAGGATATTCTCTTGTCTTTGCAGAGATTATGGAGGAGGTTCAATGTTGCCATGCATCTTTGGAAATCATTCTCTTTTCTTAAGTTACAAAGAGTGAAAGAGAAGGAGGTCTTCATTACTCACCCTCTTTCCCACTGGTTAGTCACACTGCACAAAATAAATTAAGAGATCCTTGTAACATACCAATTACTCATGAAAAGTTAGCACTAAATGAATTTCAAAATTACAGAAAATATTAATCTAAAACTAAATTCAGAAAGCCAAAGTTCTACTTGGTATTGTGTATTTCATTTCTGTAGTTCATTACTGTTGTCTTAGTGTGTATATTTAGAAAGTTTATACTAAGGGTGCAGTACCGAGACACAAGTAATAGTAAGTGCAACAGCAGCAGTTAATGCTTACCAAACCTTCACCATGTCCTGATACTATTCTATACTGTGTCTCGTAAAATATAATTTAATCCTTTTTACTACCCCATAAAATGGATATTATTATTATTTTCATCTCTTCAATGGGAAACATGAGGCAAAGAAAGAACAACCAAAGAACTTGTTCTAGATAACTGAGTCACTAAAAGATAAAACAGATTTCAACCCCAAATGATCTGGCTTAAAAGCTCATCTCTCTCTTATTGATTGACTGATTGCATTTGGGGATAAACCCTAGGGATTCACATGCACCCCTTGCCAAAGAGTCCATCTCATAAACAGTGAGTTAAAGTACTTAATGGAAAAAAATAATGTTTAAAAGTCTACCACTATACTTTCTTATTTCTTTAACATTAAGACAGCAATAAAAATTACTATTCATTTATTCAAGAGGCATATATTACTTCAGGCATTTGAAATATACAAGTGTGTAAGGTAGCCTTATCCCATGATTAGTTGTTATTTTTCTGGTATGTTAATGAATTAAAATTAAAATTAAATTCACAGTTGCTAATAAAGGCTATCATTTTGAAAAAGTAGCCATTACGTATTTTATTTCTAAGAGCCAAATTAAGTTAACTACCATTCACTTCGATTTAATAAACTTGAAGCATCAACTCATGATTTGTGTTTAAGCACTGAGACAGGCATTGTTGAAAATATTTTTAAATGAAAAACAAAAATCCAAAAGTGGAAAAATAGTTCTTAAGTGACATTCTATATGTGTTGAAGCAACACTAGCAATATAGTTCTATTTTTTTCCTTCCAAATGCTTTGTAGTCCACTGCATTGCTGCCAGTGATCATCAACAAACACTTAACTTTAAAGTCATTTAGTCCATTCCTCCAACTCAAAAGAAAACTACTTTCACACTTTTCAGAGAAGTTGGGCCTTTCACCTTCTGACCATAGTAGGATTGCATATACTGATCCCTTTATGGTTAGGTAGATCATAAATTTCTGGTCAACGGGGTGTCAGCAGAACAAATGGTATCATTTTGAGATAGGAGCATTTAATTGTTGAAGGAAAGCCTCTAAATCTCTCTTTGAGCCAGGTGTAGTGGTGCATGCCTATATTCCCAGAACTCTCAATCTAGCCCAGCCTACACAATTTAGCATTTCAGCAAGACCTATCTCAAAAAAAAAAAAATTAAAAAGTCTGAAGATGTAGTTCAATGCAAAGACCCTGGGTTCAATTCTCAATACTGAAAAAAAAATCATTACACATTTCTCTTTATTCTAGAACATGGACTAGCTGCATGATTAGCTTGGGTCAGTGAATGACTAAAATGAGCAGAAGTCTTCTTCCTCTCTTCGCAACTCATAATGACGGTACATAGTGAATAAGAAACAGTTTGCTATTCAAACAATTGAGTTATTTGTTATTGCAGCACAACCTCATCTATACTGACTGGTGAAGTCTTTAACATATGTTATACATTTCTTAATTGAAGGGTTATGATCCACTTACTCCCCTAAGCTGTTATGATACAATGGTATACACACTAAAATTCCTATCTTTATAGAGCCCACTCAGAAGTCTATTGGGACTTTTTGACCAGGGCAGTAATAAAATACAAAGTGCTGATTATTGCTTCTGGAACCCCTTAGGGTTCTTGTAAGCTAGGACATACAGATCGATCGTGGCCCATGGTCACACTCTGTTCTACCAATTTGTCATATCAGCACAGTGGCAAAACAGAGTGAGAAAGGCAAAGGAATACAGCATTGTTGTTTTAGCCACCTACTTTCATGAATGACAAGAAGTCAAGGTGTAATAATCAAGGATAGACAGTGTAATAGGAAGGAAACTAGAGGGAGGAAAATGATGGTAGGACAGAGACACTAGAGTCCAAGGGGAAGCAGGAATGAAGAGAACAGAACTGTCCAATTGTCTTGGTGGAAAACTTCACCTGTAGTTGAGTATGATTGTTACTCTAAATGATCATAAAAGTCTTTAAAAATGAAAAACAACCTCACATATACTTGGCATGACTAAAGTACTTGGAAAACACTAGGAATGACCTGAATTCTGAATCTAGCCACAAGCATCACCATTCATTTACTCAAAGACAGAAAGTCACTCATTTCCCTTATTACTACACTTTTTATCTCTTCTTACAAGAAATGAGAGTTGAGGTTTGGGGATTTAGCTCAGTGGTACTGTTTGTCTAACACACTGTAGGCTCTGAGTTCAATATGTAGCACCAGAAAAGAAAGATTGGAAAAAGAAAAAAGAAAGAATGTAAGAAGAAAGAAAGAAAGAAAGAAAGAAAGAAAGAAAGAAAGAAAGAAAGAAAGCTGTCCTTAGCTCAGTATAGCAACAAGTCAATTAATAAATTGGTTAATTTTGATTCACAAATGTGCAGAAAAAATGCAAAACATACAAAATTTTATTTCTGTGCATATTTCTAAACTGAAAAACAACTACAGCAATTTAAATAAATTACATCTGGCCTAAGAAACATGCCAAGTTTCAGTCCAATACAAAATGGCTTTGATGTACACCATTTAAATCAGTTCTAAATACTTCTTGAAATAACACATTTTGGTTGTGATTTCACAGCTTTGAGATTTTTTTCCTTGTTCCATTTCAATTGGCTAATGAAAATGGTGACATTAAATACAAGAACCATTGACATGGTACCATATATGGAATTCATGTGCATTCTATATCACTCAAGCCCTATTCCTTTTCTCTACGATAATTTGGGATACCCATCAGTCAGCTGACAGTGTCTATTTTAAACCCCAAATGATGTGAAGGCAATATACTTTTTCCCTTGGCTAAGTAGCAATGCTACCCCATCTTTCTCCCAGAGTCTGATTTCATAAATCACATGTGTTGCATATTTTCTTTCCTAAGACCACTAAAATTCCATATACTGTAGAGTCCTAGGACGTGCCTCATATGAAGCATACAATAGCATCTCTAACATGTATGTCTTATCTTTGAGACCTAAGTAAAGCATAAACACTTGCTTATTTATTTTCCTCGTACCCTCTCTTGTTTCAAAGTGTACCCAAGCTAAGAAGAGGAAAAGGATCATGGAAATAAAGCAGATGAAGCATAACAAAAAATATGGGTTGATTGATATTGGTGATTATGAAGCTAATATATATAAATACTTTTTTTTTTTTTGGATGGGTAGACCTCTTTCTAGGTGCCAGGCACTGGCTAGAACTTTACATGTATTGTCCCAATACTTAATGGAAGTGTTAATAAATCCATATTACAGTGGTCTCTATTTTAAGGGTGAGAAAACAAATTTCAAAGAAGTTAGATGATTGAACTAATGTTATACTTACAAGAGGGCTGAAGAACTATGACTCATTTTCTTCTAACTCCCACAGCCTAAGCTCTACACAACCAAATTTTAGGCAAACAATAAGAGGAAGAGAGTATAAATTTTAACTCATAAAAGGTCAAGTTAGTAAAGTAAGATAAATCAGATATGAAATGAGAACATGATATGAAAATCATCAAGTGATATAGGAAACCACTATTTTGACTCCAAGCTCCCCAGAAAGCAATAGCAAAGGTAAAAATTATTTTTTTAAAACCTAAGATAAAAAATAACACAAAGCAAAACTCAAGACAAAACAAATAAAAGTGGCAAGAACAAAAACAAAAATACCCAGGCACTCTTTAAAAAAGAATAAAAATCATCAATATTAACAGAGAATGAGTACACAGAGAGAAACCAAATCATTTGTTATAAAACTTGATATTGAATTCTGTAACTTCCTTCCAGATGTGCAAAGCAGAATTTTCTGTACCTATAAGGAAAATAAAATGAAAGACAAGATTTTTCAAGGGTAGAAGGAAAGATAACCTTCATGTAGAAGTCTCATTTTTCACCTCTGGCATCCTATCTCTACAATTACTTTATCAACTATAATTCCTCATTGTTTATTTGTCTTGTAGGCAGAAAAAAAAAAACCAATAAGGTCATTTCTTTTGTTCTTCCACTTCTGATTTTGATATTCTCCTTTTAGGACAGAGAAAAAGTTAAAATCACAGTAGTGTTGCCTTGTTCTCGCTAACCAAAGTAGTAAATATACTGTTATGTTAGAGATCAAGAGGTCTCTTTCTCACAAGGTGTGCAGTCAGATGTTTTACCAGTGAGTCATTCCCCTTATCACAGTGATATGAATATGTATAACAAGCATATAAATGTCACAAAAATAATTGCTTTAATGATAATAAAAACAACAACATGATTTCTTTGTTACATAAAAACCTCAGGTCTGTAGTGAGATCAGACATTCCAAATCATGCTGATCTGATGAATGACCCTTCAACCACTCAACAATTTGGCTAGAACTGAGACTTTGTCACTTCCTTCCCCATGAACATCTTGTTAACTCTATTTCCTGTCTAGACCTCAAATCCATCCGTTATTTCCTTCTATGCTCAGACACCCTAGCCCAGCTACTATTGCTTCTTACCTTTTACTAGTTAGGCAATGTCTTCCTATTTCACTTCCTAGGAATGTGCACCTCCCACCCATGTCTTCCCCATTCTGTAGCCACAGGGAACATATTTGAGACACATGATGATCAATGTAATGCTTGTTATTTAAAATGTTTTGATGATTTCCCACTTAGCTTGAAATCCAGTGCAAATTTATGACCATGGCTTATAAGGCTTTATATGAGCTGTCCCTTCTTTAATTCTCTTGCCTTATCTGTTATGCACACTCTCTCTTGTCTCTTCTATTGGGTCCCTTCTGAATGGGACAGGAAAACTCTCCCTCAGAAGTCTTCTGTAGCACTTCAGGCAAGAGCAGAGTAATATGTTATTCACTTTTATAGTCCCTGGGATATCTCCTCTGTAGCTTAACTACCAGTGTAAACAGCCATTTCTGGCATTTCCTATATAATGTCTGTTTTAGCTCCTTACTAGAATGACCCTGAGAACAAGGAGAACAAGTATCTTGTTCATTGTTGCATCTTCAGAATCTAATATACTGTCTGGGATATAGTACACAATGAAATGTTTGAATGAATAAATGAATAATAATGAATGAATCAAGAATAAAATACTAATTTGCCATCAGGATGGCATGCATAATGAACTGTTTTTTTATAGGAATGAGTTGATTTTGTGACCCTTTCCAACAGCTTCTGCTAAATCTTGGTGGCCAATACATTCATTTATGAAGTGGTGACACATATTCAGGGTGACTGCCTTGTCCTGGTTCATCTATTGCTATGACACTAAGTAAAGGAAATCGGTGCATACATTGTTTAAATCCATGCCTACTTACTCTAAATTTATGTTAGATTTTTTGCTAGAATTTTTTTAATGAAACTGCTCTGGATATTCATCCCTGGTTCTCAGTATTCAATATCCAAATATGATCTGATGATAGAGCTCACAGCTGAGCCCTGAAGAATGGAAACACCTACAAATGTTAAAAATCAAAAGAAAATACTGTACTTAGAATTTCATTGTACTGAATCCAGAAGAGACCCTCAAAGTCTTCTAAGCCTCTTTCTTTTGGGGGAAATCAGAAGACCGAAGGACAGGAAAAAGACATACTTAAAGGAACACAGCAAGCATTGAATGAAATGAGGATATACCTTTCCCAGTGAATCTTTTTCTTCCCATTCCTTCCCTTCCCTCCACCACCCTCCTCTTTCTCTGTCTCTCTCTCTTTCTCTCTCTCTCTCTCAGCACTATTCAGAATAACTTCTGCACTACTAAAGATGTTTTGTATTTCTGCCATTCAAGTTGGAAGTCCCCATTCACATGCAGCTGTTAGGCATTTGAAATATGTGGCTAGTGCAACCAAGAAATTGAATTTTTAATACTATTTAATCTTAACTAATTTGAACAGTCACATTACTGCATTGGAAAACAGCTCTAGTAGGTACCAGGTAGGTCAAGGAAAGCAAAACTAGTGACATGGAATAATTTTCAGTAAGCTAAAAGAAAGATCTGTAAATTACCTGATAGTAACTGCTTTGGTTTGAGTTTCTCCTGTCAACACTCATGTTGAAATTTAAGTGAGGCTAAAACTTTTAAGAGTTGATTATGTTAAATGGGTTAATCTACTTGGGAATAATGGGCTAGTAGATTATGCTGAGTTGTTTGTTACAAAATCTAGTTCAGCTCTTTCTCCTTTATGTGCTCTTCTTGCCATATAATGCCCATGACACCTCATAACTCTGCAAATTCCCCACCAGCAAGAGGCCTTCACCATGTAAGGGTCCCCTGATCTAGATCCAGCCTCTAGAACCATGAGGTGAATAAACCTTTATTCATTGTAAATTATCCAGTGTATAGTGTTCAGTTGTAGAAAGAGAAAATGCACTAAGGCAATAACCTTCTCAGATCTGGGTAACATAGAAAGACGAAGCTAGGATGCATTTGGATACAATTAACAGAGAAACGATCGCTAAAAAATTGTTTTTAACTGGCGAAAATAGTAAAGATGTATGGTTTCTTAGAGGTTAACAGCCCATAGGTGGTGCTAGCCTCCAGGTGGTTTTGAATGGGAATTCCATTATAACCTATCAAGGATTGAACTGGACTCTTAATCAATTCTCTCTTTTCCTTTTAAGGTGTCTGTTTATTCTAAGGCAGGCTTCTCAGATTGAAAGCTGATTGCTAACAGGTATCTGAGCTGTGTCCTTGCTCGTCCAGTATGAGTTTTGGTGGAGACATTTAAACAATAGCAGTTACTATCAAGTAATTCAAGAACTTTCTTCAGGCTTACTGAAAATTATTCCATGGGATGGGCTTTGTTTTTCTTAACTTTGCTGGTATATCCTAGAGCTGTGCTTTCCAATACAGTAGCCACCTAAATTTAAAAGCAGCTACCTAAATTTAAATAAGTAATGACAAGAGTAAGGGTTGTTTTGAGAAGCTCTCTGACTTAAGGAAGATTATTCTTTCCTGGCCAGCCACAATTTTTGTATCTCATTAGCTTGATGTCACTTGAGTCACCTGCCTCTCCTTGAGCCATTCAGGTGACAGACAGAAAAAAACCACATTGTGAGACTTACAAGCGCAGTCATATCTCACTTCAGATAAGAAAGAAATCAGCTTATTTTAAAAGATATATGAGGTGAGGGAAATGTAGTATACAATAAAAAATTAGCATAATAAAAAGGAACAAATATTGAAGACATAATCACAATGGTGAACAAAGCTTTTGTATACTTTGACAAAATACTTTACATTTTTATCCTTTTTCCTACTTATAAAACATATAGACTTGTATTTTTTACATGGGAAAGCGAGGCTCTAAATAGAAATATTTAAAAGTCATCTATAATCTATCATGCAAAATTACCTTTGCTCATAGGTAAGTGTACATACTGCAACTCTATTCCAAACATGCCTGTTTTGTTTTGTTGCTTTTGAAAAAATTTGGACTGTAACATATGTTTTGTGATTTTTCCCACAAATGAATATTTTCCATATCAGTAACTATTCCTTTAATTACCTTTTTGTCTACTTAACCAATCTAAAGTATTTTTTCTAAATATTACATTTCCATTTTTTAATAAATTGTGAATGATATTATTTTATATATAGTAAATTTCCTACTGTGCAAGATAGAGCCAACATAACCAGTGTTTTCTATGGACCCTGATATGACACCTATGGTTAACTACAATAAAAAACTTAAATCTCCTTTCTTGGTGTGAGCCTCAATCCCATTATTTTTCTTTGCTCCCTATATTTATATCTGATTTGCCTTCAAATAAATTGCTGTTTTAGGCTCTGTTTTACTGCTAATATGGCTGATCACCATTCTCTTTTATCAAGTTTTTATTTTAATTATTCTATACACGATTTCAAGAAATAGAATATATAATGTAATATATATATCCATATCTCTGGGTGTTTTTTTCTTTCATTTGTTTGTTTTTGGACATTGTCAGTAAGGTGATGTAATGTCAGAAATAAGACAAAAGGACACTTGTTTCAGAAGCCTTGGGTCTTTCTGAGTTTCACATCTACTGTTAGATCCTATGTACGTCCCTTCATCTAAGTTATCTCTCTGATGCCTAATTCAAGGGATCATTGTGAGATGAACCCACGTGTACCTGACACACTGTAAAATTTTGTAGTTTTAAAGTTAAATTCAATATCTATTCTGTAATTAAGATGTTGCTTAGAGCTTTGAGATGGTCTCTCACTTCTCCACGCTTGTGAAAATTCAACTCCATCTGCAACATCCTTGCTCCTTCTTCCATTTCTATCCACCATTCCCCTTTCTTTTATTGCTAACTCAACTCAGTTTTCTAGATTTCATTCTTGTATGTCATTCTCTAGGGAACATTCCTTGACCTCCCATGTCTCAGTTAAATGCCCCTCTTCTACATGCCCACAACATTCAGTACCAGCTGCTGATACAAGACCTACTACTCTCCACTTTTGTCTATTCATTGTCTCTCCACTAGGCTTTTATATCCAGATCTCTGCCAAATCATCATGCCTTTCCGTTACTCAAACATATTATACTCTTCTTGATTAAATCTTTTGTACACCAGGTTTTTGTGTTTTTCTAGAACATTCTTTTGTCCTATTCTTTGCCCAAATAGCAATTTAGCATTCTGGTTTCATTGAGACTTTCTCTAATTCTATCATTCCCTGCTTAAGAATATGAATTGTTTTCCCAATGCACAGACTATATTGTCTGCTTACTTTAATACCACAGACCACAAGACACAACATAAATTGACACTCATATTTTCAATCTAATGTCATGTCACTCCTGCCTGCCCAACCATATAGTCTCCATGCTACAATCAGTTAGTCTTCTCTTACTATTTCATTCGGGTATTCACTCACACAACAAGCATTCATTAAACAAAGTGCAGAGATTAGAAGTTAATAACCTACGACGATAATCATTGTCCAGTTTCAAACACTCCAAGTGCTTTCCAGGTTCAGGGTTTTTGAACAAATTACAAGCTTCTGTTTCATACATCACTATTCACTCACCGTCTGGTAATATTCCTGGCACATAGTAGGTGCTCAATTACAATTTATAGAATACATGAACAAATGAATGTGTGAATGAATGAATGTAGTCACTTCCATTTATTCATATTTTAAACATTGTATGAATTTGCAGCAAGATTCTAAGCAAGTGGCTGGCAGTGGGCTGAGCAGAGGGAGGCCAGGAAGAATTTCAGATGATGTGTCTGCATGTGTATGGGTGGCTGTGTGGGAATCTGAGTCTGACAGCGCCTAAATGTGCTTTACCAACCACATCCCATTGCCAGAGGGACAGGCTTTTTGCATCACTCCTTGTTTTCTCTTCACCACCACTTTGTTCCTTTCTTGAAACACACCATATTGACAGTAGGCCTTGCCACTCTTGGCTTCCACCCTCACATTCGGGTTTCTTTTTTTCTCATACTCTAATGGATAGCATGTGGTACCTCTATTAGTCCCATCCGAGAGAGGAGAATCTAGCAGTTTAGACCAGAGGAGAAGAGTATTGTAAAGGGGGCTTCCAAGGAAACCTTGAGCATTGCTAAGCAAGAGAAAAGAATAGACTTGAACTTACCCACACTGAGATCCCCTAAACTAGAGGTCCACATCCTTGGCAAAGAATTACAGTAACGTAAAGAGTTCTTAAAATTCTAAATGCTAAGGCCCCATGCTAGATCAAGTAAATCAGGAACTCTGGAGATGGGACTCAGGCCACAGTATTTTTCAAAGCTCCCTAGGTGGTTCCAGTTTGTAGCCAACTTTGAAAATCATTGCACTAAAATGAACTTACTGGTAGGTCTTTTTTCATATAGCAACACCAGAAATACCTGCAATGTCTTGTTAATTATTTGCCAACTGAAGGCATGTCTTATGTGTTTAATATATTTAAGGTTAGCCTAATTTAGGCATCTTTATTGAATGCTTACTGTGTGGTTGGTATAATAGTGATCATATAAAAACCTCTATTTCCTTAATACAGTTTTTTCTAGTTCCTATTCAACTGCACAGATTACACGAAACATAAGAGTTCTAAGGAGCAGCTAGATTTCCAGATTGCCTACCCTATATACATTGGGCTTCAGTTTTCTGAACACAGTCACCTTGCTGAGCTAATCATGATTCTAGGAGTCTCTTTTATGACTCAAGGCAGAAATTTTCCCTGGCTGTGATCATAGATGTGAAATAGTCAGTTTGGGCCAAGTATCTGCAAGCACAGGTTTTCAGGGATCTCTTGGAAAGACATCTTTTACTTGTCTAAGATAGCTTCAGGAAGTGATTTTCTCTTTTCATCCAAACTTGAAAGAACATCATGAACCAGGAGTCATCAGCAGGCATTTAGAAGGGGACCTAACTTTAGCATGAGGCTGATTCCATGGAAAGCATATGAACAAGTGGGGAAAATGTCCTTTGCTGGAACAAACCAATCTGTAAAGTTCAGTTAATGCAAGACATCTTTGTTAGAGGTTAAGACAATTTGACTTGGACTTTCTGTTACTTACAGCTCAACCAAACAATTAATAGAACTTCCATAGTCAGCCTATGACAATAGAAATATAAAACTAAAGGCCTTCCAAAGATTACTTAATCCAAAGTCTCATTTTACAATTAAACAGATTAGGACTCAAAGACTGAAGTGACTTATACAAGATAACACTGTCAATCTGGTTCCACAGTCTTAGTGTTGGGCCATGATATAGGGGTCCTCACTGCCAGCCCCTTGTTCATTCCACTGAAGTAGACAGTCATCTTCATTGAGAACATTTACTTTAATTTTTCTGTGTGCTAACCTAGCTTTAATGACCCTGATCTCTGAAAGGTCTTTGAATTTCCTTGGAAGACGCTCTCTCTAGAATTAGATGCTCTCAGACCTTTCTCAAAAGACATACGCCAAACCAATAGATACCATTTGCTTTTTAAATGTAAGCATCATGAAATAATACATAAAGCTGTTGAAAATACAAATCACATAACTCACCCCCACCCAAGAAAAAATTAAAAATTCTACCCAGCAAGGCTGCTTCAGTAAATGATGTTGCTGAATATATAAAATACTTGGATCTAAATTTAAAAACGCTTCCCCCCCTTGATTAACCAGATTGTCCCCTCCCCTATATATAGGAACGCTATGTGCCTGAGCCCACTTGCCATCTGTCACCACATTTTCCAAACTTCTCTTCCACCCCCTCCTCTTACACAATTTTTATCACATAAAAATATTAGATTTCAGGGATTTGTATAATTTCATCAGATTTTCTGAGCCAAGTAGAAATAGAGGAAGTACTGGTAAATCATACTGACTGTTTGGAGTGGCCAATATATCCATGGCAGCCAATAGTGGTCTGAGGCAGAATTTATATAACCAGGAATACGCAAAATAAGGTTTTTCCCTTATTATGATCTTCCATATTAAAAATTTACAGATGTTCCCCAAATCCCAGAGAGGAATTTGGATAATTTCCAGATGTTCCTGACTCATGTAACATCATATGGCTTTGTGTATTACCTTTTGTAAAGTTTCGTGAGTTTTCTCAAATCACTGGAAAAATACCTGTAAGTCAATTGTGGGTTATTCATATTCCTGGTTTCCTCTCACAGTTTGGAGATGAATTTTATCCAGCTAAATCTAGGGTACCTTTATTCACCTAAAGACTTAGCCTAGAAACTAAAATCTTCCTTATTCATTTCCTATTTCTCATATACAACCTCAGAAATGCCAGTCAGTCTTTTTGTTTCTGAACCCATGGAGGAATGACCATGGAAACTGCCTCTGAAATATCTAGTCTACTATGCAATGAAGATTTATTAATCTAGGATTCGTCCTATTTTTCAACATATGTAGGAGAAAACAGGTGTGCAATGAGCATCTTTTTGTATCTACCGTACCTCCAACTTTCTCCCATGTTTCCCTCTGGAGGTCCTAAAGGGCTCATCAATCATAGTGCTTCAAACTATTCTCTGATCACAGGAAATATAAGGTCTGACCAGTCAGGAATGTTCGTGCACTGATGGGAGAAATTGTTCCAAGTGTGTTCATATTACCAAAGAAGAACACTGGGGAGAAATTTACTTCCTTTGCAGGACAGACATAGAGCTGTTGGTGGCTATTCCTATCTATGAGGAAAAAATATATCTGTGGCAGCAATCACATTCACAAGTGAAAGAAAAAATCTGAGACTGAAAGATGGAAATAGAGAAGGGAAGAAGTAGATAAGAACAGCGTATAAATCATGGTTGTAAACTGTAATCTGCATATTTTTTAAATAAAGTCATTTATTTCTGTTGTCACTTTCATGCTACATTAACAAGTAGTTAAAACAGACACTGAACCTATTGAGTATGCCCCAGTGAGGACCCATGGGCACACTGTCCTGAAATATCTTACAATTTAATAAAGGACCAGAAATGCAAATATGTATATGCACCGCAATAAGACAATAGGAGTAAACAGAAAACATGAAATAAAAAGAACACATAAATCTAACAAAATAGCAATGCTGACAATGATAGTAATGCTCCCAATGATGGCAGCTACCATGTCTTGGTTGTAAAGTAGCATTGCTACCTTACATATATCATGATGCATACTCCAAAAAACTAGCCAAGTAGATGTTTCAGTCAGGATAGAATAAGTTTTGCTATGATAACAAGCAATCTCAATAGCTCAAGCTGCATATCCAGGGTGGGTCAGTAGAAGGTTCTGCTTTATTGTAGACCGTCAGGAGCTCAGAATGATGAAGGCTGTTTCGTAGCGCACATTTGCCTCACAGAAGGAAGGAACCTTGGCAATAACACACTACCTCTAACACATCAGTTTCAGTCACATCCCATTAACCAAAACAAGTTGCATAATCTTGTCTACACTGGAATCACGCAAAGTAATATTATAATATGTTCAGAAGGTCAAGAGCTAGAAATACTAAGAAACCACCATCAATGCTTGCCCAAATAAATATTATTCTTTACTCAAGAGAATGAAGGACAAAAAGTTAGATTTCCTCCAGGCTGTAAGCTAGTAAGTAAAAGGTTTTGAACTGAGTCTAAGTCAGTATGAATCTAAATCCCAAGATCTTTTATCTTGCACCATGTCAACATCTTTTCTTATCAGCTTTGTGTTGGATGGTTAAATGGAATAGTGGGTTTACATGATGGAGGACCAAATAAGAGATTTTAAATGTTGAGGTTTTGATGAGCAGTGAAATAGTAAGTCCTTTGGCCTTTTAATAAAGTCATTTACAGTAAATAAGCATTAATACTTCACTTGATCTTAGCCAAAAGGCCGAGAAGCAAGCATTAATACTTAAGAAGGATATGGATGATGGTTTTAACTAAAAATGGACTTGGGGTGGGTGGGGGAAGCAGTAATATAGATAGTGGAATGAGATAAAGGGGGGAAATGGATAGAAGGAAAGAGGGAGGGAAAAATGAGCAGTTGGAAGGAAGGTTCTGGGCACGGACCTTTCCTGTTCTTGAGTATCTTAAGTATAATTCTTTCCTAAAAGGCTCAGGTTCAAATATTTATGAGACAGAGTTACTATTCCTTTTAGAGGCTTGTCAAGTGTAAAAGAGGAGGAAAAATCTGTTTGTGAAGGGAGTTTACAGTATACTTAAAGTTTATTTTAAAAATAAATAGGACTTGATAGATAGGGCAATAAACAACAGGCCCCATCAGTAACCTGCCAGGAGCACTAACAGGAAGGAGCTGTGCGCTGCCAAGAGCCAGAAATAAGAATGAACAGTTCTTACGGTCAGAGCGGCACAGCAACATCCACAAACAAAGAAGATACTTGGAATGCGGCATCTCCAGCCCAACTTACTCTCTGTCATGAACACACAGTCTATGTGAAATACACCTACACGGGTAAAATCACATCTGAATCAGATGTTGCTGGCTTATTTTGCAATGAATTCCAGATCTTGTTTTAGCTTGAAATTATGACACAGTATACAAAATAGACGGGGTTCTTGAGAGAATGGTAATATCATAGGGATATTAAACTTTGTATGACTTTAATAATTAGGAGGTATATGTGGTCAAAAGAGTTTACTTTCTCAAAATATACTACTCCAGTATTTATATTTGTTAATGGATTAATACATTTATTAATTTACTAAGTGAACACTTACATTACTATTTATATGTGATTACTATTTACTGGGCAGGACTAGAGGAGTTGAGGATGTGTACATGAAGCAGAGAAATAATCTTTCCCTTCAAAGAAATGCATATTTTCATTGAGGATAAAGATGAGGAAATAAATGCACATAGTGACTCAAGATAGGAATAAATGCTATAAAGCTATGAAAATAATGATTTAATGGAAAACAGAGGAGGTCAAGGAGTGAGATTGACTTAAATCAATAGTCAAAGAGCCCTTTGCAAAGGATGATGATCTTCAAACCACAGCCTAAAAGTAATAAACTGACCATTCAATGACAAAGTATGATATATATATGGGCCTGTTTAAATTAATAAAGACTTGCTTTCTAGAGACAAAAATATAATTTAACTGGGTTATAAAGTGCATTGACTTGGGACTCGAGTCTCTGTTCTGCTGCTTAATAGCTGTGTGCCCTTAAGCTAGCCACATAAGTTTTATGAGACCGGATTTCTTCATCTGTGAAATGTATGGGTTGGGCTGAAGGATCTCTAAGGTCTCCTATAGCACTGAAAATTTATACCACTTCTCCTGTTGCCACTGCATGTTCACACACTTTCCCATCTGTGTGTTCTGTTTTCTCCCCTTATGCACATACATACACAAATATACACATTGCTCTCACACAGGTCAGGTTAAGTCTTCTATTGGACAAAATAAGAAGTGCTTATTCAATATGATTTGAAGATAAGTCAAAACAAACCTGCTCATCCTTAACCTCTTCTAACAGCTACCTTTCCTGAAATACCACATTAGCTATTCCAGAACTTTCCCTGGGGACAAATGTGACTGCCTTATCTTAAGGATACACCCACAGTTCCTTCTCAAGCTACCTGTCACTGATATTCCAAGTGTATCTAACTCTTCCTCTATACTTTTCCCTCAACACAATCCAACTATATTTGATTAAATCAGAATATACCTGACTCAAAGAAGGTCCAACATGAGCTGTCCACTGACCTCGGAAATGCTGGGGAAAGAGAAAGCTGGCAGTCCCGCAATTTTTTTTCATGGAATCTGAGTTTGGGAAATACTGGCTAGGTTGGCTAAGGGTCAAAAATTAAGGCTGCTACAGCATAATGAACACAAAGCATTGGCATGGGATCTGTGAACGCTGAGTTTATTGAGTCTCCCAAGGAAATCTGAACCAGATATGCTTTCTAGTCTCCTCTCCCATGGCACCACAGGATTTCCAGCCACGATTCCTATGTGATTTCTTTATGTCCTATCAACAATTCCATTTCAGCTTGGGTTGGGGTAACTAGAGTGCTTTCTGTTAAATTGAATGCACTGATCAAAATGGAGGGGCTCACTAAATAACTAAGATCAACTCCATGGAGCTACTAATGGAGACTAGACTTAGAAATAGGAGTAATAAATGCAAATAGGGGAAAGGCTTCACCTTCAGAAAATAGAGGTCAGACAGCTATGAGCTGCCTGCACGCAATATAACTGGCTCCTGCAACAGGAAATTTTGTCCAGGAAACATGCAGAGTGAGGTAGGGGTGAAGGGTGCCCAAAGTTGATCTGAGAAGACCTAAAAAGCCCTGAGATTGGAGAATTTGACCTGTAAATTTGCTAATGAGGAGTGCTCAACTCTATAGGAAATAGACACAAATCCCTCAAGCATGTTTACCTTCCCCTTCCATTTAGTGCCTAGCAATGAGTTAATATGTAGTAAATAATAATACTAAACTGAGTTCTGGGGGCTTGAAATTCTCATTCAGTTACCATATAGGGAAACTTTCCTAAGTATCACATAGAGGCTTACAAGGTATAATCTAAAAATATGGTGAATTTTTAACTTTAAAAAAAATTATCATAATGAAAGGTGCATTGCCATTAATCCCCCTAAAAATAATTCCCATTGCTTTAAACATACTTTATCCCATTTTCCTTGCTACTTTTCGAAGCAGTTCCGGTAGTCCCCTTTGGTGTCTTTAGTTACACTGTCTTGGCTGCCCTGATGTCCTGACTTGATTCAAAACATTTATCTCTCATGGTCATTTTGCCTTAGGAAAAGAGCCATAAGTCACACAGTGCTGGATCCAATGACTAAGATGAATGAGGATGCACCAGAATGTTTTTATAAGCTGCCTTTCCATTGGATAGCATTTGGCAGCAGCATTCACTGTGTTTCTTCTTCACACTTTATAAAAACATGAAAGAGAAATTTCAGAACTGCTTCAGAAAGTGGCAAGAGTGATGAAGTATATTCCAAGCGAGGGGCAATATTTTGAGGGGGGTTAATGGCAATGTTTCTCTTACACCAGATGTGGTAGTTCAGACCTGTAATTCCAGCACTTAGAAGGCTGAGGCAGGAAGATCACTGCAAGTTCGAGATTGGCCTGGGCTACAAAGTGAGTTCAAGGCCAGTCTGAACTGCATAGTGAAACCCTGTCTCAAAAAAGAAAAAAAAAAAGTCTTTTACTAGAATAAATCAAAAACAACACACAAAAAAACCTAAATATCTGATCACATATTGTAGTCTCTAGAGGCTTACTCTGTGTTCTGTTGCTATAACAGGATACTACAAACCGAGTAGTTAGTACAAAATATAAATGCATTCAGTTCATTTGAGTAGTCATGGAGGTTACGTGGTGGCAGGCAGAAGGACAGTGAGCAAGTGCATAAGGGTAGACTCACTTTTATACCAACTACATTTTCAAAAGCTAGGGCCTTCCTGTGGTAATGGCATTAATCTGTTCAGGAGGGCTCCACACTACTGGCCAAATCATCTCTCATTAGGCCTTACTGGGAATCAAGCTTCCAGCAACACAAATTTCAAGGACACATACAAACCACAAGGGCTCTCTTTTTCCTCTTTTTTCCTGCTGTGTAATTATTTAAAAGAGTTTCTTTAAAAAATAAATGAAATAAATAAATAAGAGTTTCTTTTATTCTAAGGCTTATGCTCCTCAATTTAGGGATTATGGGTAGGCAAATCAAGCTCCTCATTTCTGAGAAGCAGGCAAGGAGTGATCATCCAATAGGTTCTTCCAAATGCCATCTGTGACAAGTCTGCAAAGCATTTCATTTGCATAATACATGGGAATTCTGTTAAAATATGGTACACTGTTATAAGAAGGTGGAAGTATTCTAAGTCAAATTATGTCTCCTCATGAAACAGTTCCACTAATACTGGCATCAAAGCAGAGTTCTTCTGTATTGCTTTAAATTTAAAAATCCATGGCTGAAGGAATTACTGAATAGATGCTAAACTCAGTTTCGTCTGAGGTTGCAGAGATGTTGTGAAGTTATAACGAGAGCAATGTTGAGCAAAGGTCACTAAGCAGAGAGATGCCTGTTTGGACAGAACATCTTCCCTGCTCTAGGGTAAGCAAGGACAGAGCAGCAATCAGTTTCTAAAAGCAGGCACTGTGTGCCATCCATAATGTAGACCTATATTTCTGACCTAAAAAAGCCACCACTCTTGTTGCCAGAATGGAAAAATGTATATCAAATACTTTACCTGCAAGGAAAGATCTTTATGTCTAGTCAGAAGTGGACCAGCAAACTGACACCTTGACAGCCTGCTGGCGAGGCTGGCAGAGGGGATGTAGGGTAGATGGACTTTTCATTTTTCTCTGCTTCAGTCTTGAAAACATAAGGACATCTTTGTGCTAAAAATGGATACTTCGTTGGTTTGTCTTGAAATTTTCAAACACATGCAATTATTCTCACAGTTTAAATCCTGATTGTTGCTAGAGATGTGCCTTTTTAAAAATGATCAGGTTAGCAGAGACCACAGTTTCTATTTACTGATCATTTGAGTAGCCACCGACTGTCCAAATTTTGACAATCCATGGGACAAATAGAAGGAACAGGTTCTTATCTTCAGCATTTTAATTAATCCAATCTAATAAAACCATTTGAATTATCAATAAGCTGTTAAATTTGATGGTTGAAGTCTTCTTATTGATAAGCTAACCCTGAAAAAAACTTCAGGAGGTATTTTTAATAGTTTGGGTCCAATGCAGTACAGAGTGTTCAACCAGGGTTGGAAAGACTTATAAATGGTTCTCTTTCCCAAGCAGCCTGAATGACAGCCACTTCTATATCATACTTCTTCTGAGACAGATGGTGAGAACACAGTTTGCTGTTCAGTTTCAATTCACTGCTGTCTTTTATAAGCAACATGGTTAAGCATGCTGTGAAAAAGAACGGCCTTCAAAGCCATTCTGCTGGATTTAACACTGGAATGCGACTTCATGCTTTACTATTATGGCTGTCTACCTTAAAGTGTTTTATGAAACTTATCTTAAATGTGCCATCCCAGATGCATAACTGCTGAAACTTAGACAATCTCCTAAAAAAATAAATACATGAAAAAGTTTGTGATTATCTGTTCCATTCCTGACACAATTGTTCGCCTCTTGATATGCATAGGAGTTCACACTTTCAGAACTCTGATTCATGTTGTTTTCATGGATCCATCTTTTTTAGCCCACAATGCCACAAACAAGAAAAAGATCCACCAAACTCTCAAATATGCCACATCTGGATTTCTGTTTCTGGTAATAGACTTATTGAGTACACACAGTAGTCCTCTCATGGTGCTAAATGCTGTACTCCTTGTCTGTGTTAATTATGCAGTATCAAAGGAAGAATGCCATTTCATACATGAGAAAATACTCTTGAGTTCGATACCTTTCCCAAAGGTGTAGACTCATAAATTGCCAAGCAAAAATGCAAGGTGAAGCCCACATTCTAACTTATTTTTACCTAGCAGCTTCTTCATTGAATTCCATTACTCAGGGGAATGTTTGACACTAGTTTTAGTGAGAAAGCCTAAACAGTGGTAGCTTTATCTTTGAAATTTCATTTTCATGAATTTCCACTTGGCCACTGAACACCTGTGTTATTTTGTGCCTAGCTTAGATTAAAGGACATTGTTTTTCTTTGGGACTCATACAAAGCCAATTCCAGTGGCCCTTGCCCTAATGGAAGGGTGGATGTGTTTCAACTATGCACTCTCCTATACCAACTCTCTTTACAGACCAAATTCCAGAAGGGCTGAGGCTTTCTGTTACATCCCAAGCTTGGAGCTCAGAGTTTTATGCTTAGACATTCAAGTATTTGTTGAATGGATGAAAGAATAAATGACCAGTGATATTATAATGCAAAGATAAGAGATCTCATCCTACTTTGTGTCTTGCTGTGTCTAACGATACTTCTGATACCCGTCCATTTTTGGATCCTGGCTACCAGTTAACCCAGCAATATCTCCATCTCCAAAAGTTTCCCTAGAGCCTTTCCCTGGTAGAGAGCTCTGGCCACCCAGAACCTTGCCAACAATTTCAGAATGAACTTAACTTTCCTTAGGTGGTACTTCATAGTTCTCTACTTAGCTAGTCTCTAGAACATTAAAAAATCAGCGCTTACTTTTGTGTTTTATATTTAAAATAAATGCTCTGATTTCTTACCAAGAAAACAATGTTGCTAATGGTCTAGCATTTTCATTCATTCAGTGAGTATTATGAAACCGCCATTGTGTAACAGGGATGCTATGAAAACTGTGAGTAAGTTATGAATGAAAGAAAAAGGATAAGAATGTTTGCTTTTTTCTAACTCAAATTCCAGTGGAGGGAGCCAGATAGTAAATGAAATAGATCAGTAAAACATCAGGTGTGCTAGGAGCAGCACAAAAGAAGGGTAGACAATGAGAAAGTCAGGGTATAATTTTAAATAGAGTAGGTATTACAGGTTGAATTGTGCACCCTTCCCCAAAGGTATGTTGAAGTCCTATTTCTCAGGATCTAAAATTGGAATCTTGCTGTTGCAACTGTACTTAGTTAAATGAGATCATTCTGGAGCACAGGAGGCTCTTGATCCAATGTGGTATCCTTTGGAGACAGTGTGAAGACAAACAGGGAGAACCCAGGTGATGATAGAGGCAGAGTCTGGAGTGATATCACTATATTAGCAAAAAGAAACTACAGATTTCTGGCTACCACTAAAAGCTAGGAAGAGGCAAGGAAGGAATCTACCTAGCATCTTAGTAGGAAAGTACCCTCTGCTGCACCTTGATTTGGGACTTTTAGTTTCTGGAAAAATGGAAAAGTAAGTGTGTTGTTTTAAGATCCAGTCTGTGGTACTTTGTAATAGCAAGTATAGAAAATGAATGTAGTGGGCAAGGATGCCTCAACTGTAAGTAAACATGGTGTCAGAGAGAAGATCTCAAGTTGGTGATGGAGGCACAGGTGTTTACTTAGGAAGTAACAGTAAATGTGAAGTTCCTAAAGAAGAAACATACTTAACACAGAAGCCAGAGCGACTGGGACAAAGCGAAACAGTAGTTGATAAAATGAAATGGTAACCGAGATAAAATGTCATGAGTTTGTGTAGCACAACAGTACTCAAACTTTAGCCAGGCATCATAATTACTTAGATGACTTGTTAACGTGCAGACTTCTGGATTTGCTCTCAGCTTCTCCAGTTGACTTAGCCAATCTAGGGCAGGGTCTGAGAATGTGCTGAGTGACACTGATATTGCCGAATCAGGAAAAACACTTTGAGAACCATGGTTGTAGAGCTTTATAGTGACTCAATCTTTTGTTCCATATTGGCTAAAAACTTTTAGAGTGTTAGAACCTTGATGTCACCTTGATTTCAGCAGGGCATTGGGCCTGCTGTGTAGAGAATAGGCTGCAGGGGTGGAGGTTTGAAACGAAGAGTCCAAGTATGAAGGCATTATGATAAAAGGGGCACAGTGTGGGGCAACTGTTTAAAAGCAGATGTGAGCTTGTATGTGTTGTGTATGAGCCAGGATTGCTCGAAGGGAGAGGAGGAGCAGTTGGGTTAGTGCACAGAAAACAAATTTATAAAGAAGAGATTTAATTTACACAGTGCCTTGAAAGCTTGACATCCTTAGAGAACAACACTTATTTAATGTGAGTTGTGTGGCTTCTGAGTGGCACCAGTTCCCACTTCACTCACCAATTCAGCAATCAAGCACATGTCACATCTCGAAATTTTTAATGGACTCTCTGGGCCATCCCTTGGAGTTGATTTCTTGAATAGCTTTAGACGGAGAAAATGATTCTCTCATTCCACCCTAACACCAACTCGCATTCCTATGAATTTTAGAGTTTTTGGTTCATTAGCCAATGATGACTCTAGTTTGCACATTCTGTTAAAAATCTCAGACCATTCATAGAGTGAACTTTAAGAGGGTTCTAAAATGGGAGTAGGAGGTATACACAGCCCAGATTTTATAATAAAAGAAAATTTCAAATAGAACAATAAAGTAAAATATTAGAATCAAAATGATTGAAAAAATACTATTTGGAAGAGAACAATACATTCAACCTCTTTAAATCATGTGCGATCTATTAACATGTTCCCTTGTCACTCTGTGGGTACTGTCGCCTTCCTAATGATCTGTCATCTTGATGGCAATCTCATGACTTCTGCCCAGGCCACTTCAAAAATATAATGCTTTGATTTCTACATTATAAATTTTATAATTTGGGCTTTAGAAATCCCTTGGTTTAAAAAAGGATATTTTGTTTTACCCAAATCCTGGAGAAAGACACATCCCTATGACCATTTTCCAAAGAAAAAAAGTTGTGGGACATCTTTAAACTCTTACTTAGGCCACTTCATTGCTAAGATGCTACGTCATTAGCTGTGTGAATGTGATCAAAAACTAACTACTCTGTTTCTGGTTTTCTACATAAGTCAGGAGTCTGGACTACATGATGAAGGCTTCTATAAGCTCTTGAATTAGCTGATTTAAATTGTATCCTTGTGTGCTAGATTTTTGGTGCTGGGTTTTGAACATGCTTGAGCATGTGCCCTATCACTGATATATACCCTAGACCCCCTTTTTTTTTGTTTTAAAGTAGAGGAGTTATTTTATTTTGTACCCTCTGTGATATTAAACCAAGAACCCTAATTCAAATCCTATAGGGGTTAGACTAGTAATGTAAATGAGTGAAGCAGGTTAACAGCAATGAATTCCTATCTTAATTCTTAATTAATTTTCTCTGAAAAACTACTAAATTCATGGATGTCCTTAAAAAGAGAAATTTCAGTAGAAACATTCATAATAGCTCTAGACAGGTAGACAGACAGACACTATAAGAATGGTAACAGGACAAGACTGGTTTTCTAAAGGAGCCTTAGCCAACTGCAGTTTGACCTTAGGTTTATGGATTTTTCTATATAAGTAAATTTAAGCTTCTATCTTCTTGATACTGAATCACACACTCAGAAAACTGGATGAATTGTCTGCACTTACAGGAAGGTCTTAGCAAAAATTATAAGCTGTGTTCTGCATCTGATGTTGGATTTTCTACCAACCAGCTGGGAGGGGAGGGTAAGAATTCTTGTGTAATTTATTCAAGAGATCTTCTGACAAGCAGGAAAGAGGGAAGGAAAAATGCCAATAAAGCTGCATTATTATACTGGTGATGACTGGAAGTAGCTTGGCTCATTCCCACCTGGCATCCTCTGACAGCCATGTGGAGTATGCTCCAGAGTAGTCCCTCTAAAAGCCAGAAGAAATAGGATATTTAACAATGGGTTCTTCTGTGGCCATAGGTATCATCTCTCTTGCATATAAGAACTGTTCACAACTTCGAAAGTAGTCTGGAAGCAAAAGAGACGAGAGAAGCTGGGGACATTGAGGTGGAAAGTGCCAATGCTACAGGAGCCATCCACCACATGTGCATCTACCCTTCAGAACAGCTAGAACTGAAGTAGAAAAAGAAATCTGAATTTGCCAATTGAGCGAGAAAAGCTATCATCACTGTGTTGTGACTGGCAGCACTGGTGTGTGTTGAGTGTGTGTGGTGCTGTTCTATGTTTTGCATATATCTGTTCATTCTTATCTGAACTCATGATCACAAACACTACTGTTAGTTCTTCTGTATTTTTTTATTACTTTTTATTAGTATATGTTTGTAGTATGTAATGATTACATTTATCATAGGAGAATTTGTTCACATACAAAACACTTTTTTTGTCTCCTTTGTCTCTCCTCCCTTCCTGATCCCTCCAATTCTTGTTTCCCTTCGCATTTGGAAAAGCTCTATTTCCATTTTTTTCTTTGTTAGGGAAACTGAGGTGCAACTGAGACCACTGAGGCAGGAAAAATTGAATCAACATTTGAGGACTTTATTGCTGACTGGGTGCAATTAGGCCAAGAGCAAAAAGACCGTTGGCCCTGAGCAAGGGGTGAGGGCATGTTTTTATAGGGGAGTTTAGGTAGGGATGGAGGTATTGCTGAGCAGTGTGCAAAATTTTGGGTCTCTGAGTAGGGAGTCTAAGGCTAGGTGATAGACAGGGCAGTGTTGGGTACAGGGGAAGCTGGAAGGCACAGCATGTCTCTTGTGGTTTTTCATGGAACTAGCTCTTTGCTGGTTGAGCCATGTGGTGACAGCTGCTGGCTCCCTGTTGAACACCATGCTCCCCCAGGTGCGAATAACAGATCTGTTTGAAGGAGTTTTTTATCGCCTAGTTGCGCAGGGGTCTACTTCAGAGACCTGACGTTCTTCAATTCTCTTTTTCTCATCCATTTTCTCTTTTCTCCCTTATCCCTTCCTCCATCTGTTATTCCCCTTCTCATTTGGAAAAGATCTCCATATTTGCTAACATTTAGCTTTTATTTTATTTAGCTCTTTATTCCTCATTTTAAGAAAATTATTAATTATGGAGATTAAGTTCCAACACTTTTATACCAAAGAAACAAACACTAACTCTTCCTCAATTAGATGCCCAAACCAAAAGTCTTAGGTAACCTGAACATCAAACATGGATTGCATCAAGTTTCTTTGTATGTGGCAATGCTAGGGACTGTTTCTGACCCAGGCGCTGTAAGAATATATTGCTTTAATTACAGTTTATGATTTTTCTTTACTTTCCCCCACCAATTCTATCATTCATTTATTGAGCATATCTAACCCAACAGAAAAAAAGCTTCAGGGTAGTTCAGTAGAAAAAAAAAGTATACTATATCAGGATTAAAGAAGTTATAAAAATTTGCTTTCTCAGTTGAAATTCATCTATAGTCTTCTTTAATGCTACCAATTGAAGAACTCTTTGAATATAACACCTTACTTATCAAAAATATTTTACATTAAATGTATTTTGCAGTAAATGTGTTTTACAATATACTGGCTTATGATTTTCCTGTTTTCTTAAGTAATGATCAGCACACCAGCAAGTCAAAGGTGAAGTTTTCTTGAAGTCTAATCAAATTTTCTGGGTAAATAGGACTTATGCTAGAAACATCTCATGGGTACTGAACTTTGAAGAAGCCTGTGTACTGTGTATTACAAGATCCAGATCTATAAAACAAGTGTTTATGCATGTGTACCTGAAGAGAAATTCACATTAAAGGGAATTATTTTCTTAAACAGAATTTTTCTCTCCTACTGAGTGTCGCCATTGTGAGGCCTTAACACAGAAGCAGGTGTTTGAAATTCATGATCTCAGAACCATTGCTAGAGAACCAAAGACTTGCAGGCCTCCTGCAGAGATCTTGCTTCTCTTTCAGGGAACTAATGACTCCCCCACCCTCTGCTCTCTAGGCTTCCTATATATAAAGGCTTTGAATACCAAGGGGAAAAGAATGGAAAACCAGGTAGAGAATGGAAAAGGAGCTGCTGAAAAAATAATGAGTAAAGTTATATCATGTCACAATGCATACTTTTATTCTGATTCATGTAATTTTATTTAGTCAGGTCGAGTGGGTAAACGTGGGCATGGTCAAAGGAGTCCCAGTAGGTGAAACAATTTGAAATCCTGTTAATGACACCAAACCAAACTGTTGAAAAAACACTTGATACCTGGTAATTAAGACTTTCATCCACCTAGATTGCCACTATTTTCTTCACTATTCTTGATAAATCTCTTTGTGATTTGAGTTTCAATTATAGCTTAACTAGAAGGACTTTGTTAAACTTGTCAATTGTATTCTATTAGTTAGCTAGCTAATTCAATTTTCTAAGACATTCAATCATACTGAGAAGCAGATATACATACTGTCACAGAAATCCTTTCTATGTTGCTTAAAAATGTGAAAGTGAATAAAATAGAAAAGGAAAAGTACACACCTTCAATGTGTAGACATAAACGGGTTTAGATGCAATATAAGAATTGGCTTGCCCAACCTATTGACATGCCGTCAGAGATTCCAGTGTCTTGCTTCTTCCTTGTTTTTCTGAGATGGTTTTAATTTTTAAAGCATACAGTTCTATTAATAACTGTCCAAAGAATATTTGTAAATGAGTCTTTTTTCTTTTAATCAGAACTTACAACAGCGAATTCTTTGCTGCTGAATAATTTAAAAACAAGATAGTTGCATAAGTATTCATGGAGGATTATGTGAAGAACGTCAAGTTTCTCTATTTTTCACGGTAAAATAACAAGGGGGAAATGGACAATGGATATTTTAAAATTTCTGCTGGGTCAGCAACCTCTTTGACAATCCTGATAATTTTATATCAAACTGTGAGTTTATGTATATATGCACATTTTTCTGGGGATGGGGTTCATCTCTTTCATCAAATTCTCAAAGTTCTGGGACATCATCCACAGCTCATACACACAAAAGTATTACAAGAGAAAGTAAACAATCTTTGACAGATGGTTTGATCTTTAATTTCTTTAGTTGATTTGATTTTGAATGATGAACTACTAACCTTCATTGAATATTATAAAAAAGTTATTCATTCTATCATACCTTATTTGCTCCATCAGTCTCTATTTATGTAGAATGTTCTCACAAACAAACATGCAGATAGTATCCATGTTTTTGACATAGGCTTTTTTTTTTTTTTTTGGTACTGCTAAGGAGCACTCTACCACTGAGCTATGCCCCCACCTCTTTTCATAGTTTATTTTGAGACAAGATCTCCCTGGGTTGTCCAGGCTGGAGTTGAACTTGCAATCCTTCTTCCTCAACCTTTTGGGTAGCTGGGATTTTAGTGGTAGCATGGCACACCACTGTGCCAAGCTAGATGAAGCCATTTCTAGGAAATACTTGAATATTAATTTTTATTTTGAAAAGTAGAAAGTTTAGTAGCAAAAGTGGAATCTAGCATTTATGCTAGGCCATAGAGTATGTAGTTTGGTGATCTAAATTTATCTTGGGATGTAATAGTTTTTCTAACCTCATGCTCAAATTTCTCAAATATTTATCTTATTATTCTCGGCCTTATGTATTTGTATAAATCGCTTCAAATTCCAATGCAAATTGAAATCATAAGGTAAAGCTCCTTGTGGGGAAAATTAAGCTTAGAGCAATTCCGTCCTTTTCAACCTTGACCTTATTTTATTTTTCCTCATAACATTTATAACTAATTAGATGACAGTGTATTGCATATCAATTGGTCGATGACTTGTCTGTTACTCCAACAGGAAAAGGTAAACACCATTGTACCAGAGACATTATTGAACATGTTCATTATTGTATTTTCATAACCTGGAGCACAGTCCAGCTCCAGGAGCATCCCAGTCCCGTGTACTTAGTTACCTGACTGGATGATAAATGGGTCCACAGAGCCCACCAGTTAACTCTCTTCTCTGTGCTGATTTGATCCTTTTTGATGAATTTTCCAAATTGTCCAGATAAAATCACATTCAGGTTTTGCAGTCTCCTAAATTTAGACAGAAATCCATTCTATATACATGAATGTTCCCTATTTAAATAACAATATAATTCTTAGCACTTGTTTTAAGTGATTCTAAAAGGAGGAAATCATTGGAGGAAAGAATTTTATAATTGGAAATCTGGATACATTTTAGCAAAGGCTAATGGATACATATTTATTTTTCTGTGGAGCAACATTTCTACAATGCTATGAAAGCAACTCTTATTAAACTTTTAAGGATATTCAAAACAAGCTTTCTTTTATGTTTCTAAAGGAAATTTACATACTGTTTGTAGGCATATACAATTTCAGTTTCATGGCCCTTAAATCATCATGTATACATTCTCAGTGTTCAGCAAAGAACAAAATATGTGTCCCATAGAATTTGTGGTTTGTTTTAAGGACACATGAGAGTGCAATTGAGAACCACGCAATTCATAACAAATTCAATCTAGACAAGACAGTATACTATTAAATGCAGCTCCGCCTATTTCTCTTTCCCACAAGAGACTGAAGAATGGAAGTCATTCATTCGAATATGAAATTCATGAAACACTTTAATTCTATGATAGCCATACACCAAGGAACAGAAAAATCATTTCATCTCACAGTGTTTGAGAGACCCCAGGCAAATGTAAACAGCAGATGCTGTTAGATATTAAGGATTCATTATGAGTACTAAACAACTAAACTAAAAATCCACTGATTTAGTTGAAATTCCATGGGATTCTAGTAGGAGATTTATTAAGTTATTTACCAAACTTCACCAGGAAAAATTAGCATTTATTGAGTCTGAATATAATGTTTATCAAGGTTTGTTTATTTGACAGCATGGCTTATCTTAAATGATAAAATATGTAGTAAAAAAAAATCCAGTGTCTATCATTAATTCAACACCAGTGAACCATTTTAATGTAAGTCTCCAGTGCTTCTCTGAGTCAACGCACTGGTGATTAAACATTCTGAAGATTTTGTGAGATTTACCTTCCATCCATGAATCTTATCTGGGTTTCAGAGACCAAGATTTTGTATTTATTCACACAGAACAGTCATCTATCTACCAAAGTCTTGCAGAAACTACCTACATAATTCCATCATAACTGGTTCCACATAACTCATCTTAAAAAATGTCCTGAATACCTAATACAGGCACTGGATACTATTCTTAAGTGAGTTTCTGCAAAATATTTATGTCTACAAATTGTATATAGTTGTATATGTGTTTCTGTACACATACCCAGATATTGTGAGCATCTGTTCATCCAGACATTATGTGCCTCTCCATGTACACAGACATTGTAAGCATTTGTTCACACAGCAAAATGGAAACAGAGAAATAGAATTTAGTCAGGTAAATCTGAAAAGTATGAGCTGCATGAAGAAAATGGGCTGAGTAGCACTAGCAGTGACACACACCACCATGCAGAAAAAGGATCCAGTAGCACTACTGGAAGACGATAAGGTAAGTCTTCTGTTTCTTGGTGAATAAATAAAGCCTCTTGGATGACCACTGAATATAATATGGTATATTATATAAATGAGAGCACACTAATCTACAGCAAGACCTATGACTAAGACCTGGTGACAGGAAAGGTGGGAAGAAGTCAAACACAGAGAAGATAAAGCACAAGGAGTCTGTCTTTGTGATAAAGCCTAATTACATCAGGGCTCTAAGAAGTGAAAAGGTAAGAAGATGGCAAAGGAAAGGCAAAGAGATTTGCAGTGGCTATTCTGCTGACTTTCCAGTTGTAGATTGAGACTACAAGTCAAGAAACGTGGGCAGCCTCTTCAGCTGATACCTTGGTCTTTAACCCAGTGAAGCATTTGATGTATTGAACTAGAAGAAAAACAGTATTTGAAATCATTAAATTTGTGGTGATCTGTTATAATAACAATGGGAAACTAATAGACTCATTCTTATCAGAAATAGCCTCATTTCTTGTAAATTTCCTAAAACTATCTTATGCAATAAAATAGACATAATATTTTTTATTTGTCCACTTGTTATTCTGCCTTCCATTCTCTCAATTTAAGATTCAGTGATTCATATATCGGGGGGGGGCGTTGATTGTTATTCTTTGTTTCCCTAACTAGAAGAATCCAAAGAATTAATGACATTTCCAAATCAAATTGGCTGTTCAAATCATTAAACCCAGTAGAACTCATACTACTATAAATTATGTAAGATAAATTTTTAAAAGTTTAACAACATGGGGAGTAGATTTCTTCATTTAATTAGTAAGTAATTAGATTAATTGATTTCCTTTTACCTGATTCTAAAGTTATTTTACTATATTAATACTGGGGCTATCAGACTAAAAACACTGAGATTGGTTTGATAATTTCATGATTCTGCTGGGAGATAAAGTTAAAGTCTCTGTCTCTAGACAGAGAAAAAGTACAGTCATTTTCACAGTCCATTTCACACTCTGTCTCTGTGTGCTCCTTCGATCAATTTACATGTCCCTCAAGGAACTGTGTCTATGTTTTGTTCATCATTAATTTCTCATCCTCCATGTTTACCCTAATGAGACTGACTACATCAAGGGCCTCCTTGAGATCTCTGGCCAGGGCTTCATCACCACCAAACTTGGGCTGCCTCCTTTCCTTAGTGGCATTTGGCACCAATAAAATCTAGAACTAGTATGTTACCTTCAATTCACCTAAATCAAAAGAGAGAGTTTGTGGATAGCTTTTAACTTGCCTCATATAATTGCTTTGCTTTAGGAGCAAAACAGAAAAGGAAAAAGGAAAGCATAATTCCCACAAGTTTTGGAATCAAACTTCAATTTGCATGCTAGTTCTTGGTTCAACTGGTGTGTAAACTTGGACAAGTAATTCCATCTCACCAAACTGTCATTTTTCTGCCCAGACCAAGGGAACAAAGCAGTATTTATTTTAGTTACTTGTTATGACAATTAAATGAGATACTGTTTTCAGAGTCCTGGCTAGAAGAAATTTCTTGATAAAATATCACTGTTATTCTTCCATCTTTTAAATAACTATTTTAGTACAAGACATGTTATTCAACTTCTTTGGGTGATACCGTCTTCATTCATTAAGTAAGAGAATTTGAATGGATCATAAATCTATTGTTTCTCCTCTAGTGGTAAAAGTCTACAATTCCAAGAATAGTAAAATATAAAGTACAAAGTTGCAAAAATGAAGCAATAGGTAAAAGGATACGGTAAGTGGAATTGCATTTTGATAAGTTTCTTCAACCATCTTTTATTAATAATCATTCTAATATTAGCTATGAAATTCTATTGTGCTATAGAGCATTTGGGAATATCTTAGTCAGTAAGTTATCTTCAGTCAGAATTTACAAGAAAACAAAATACTTGTTTACTCTATGGCAGAAGCTCCTGTTTCTTCTGTGTATTAATTTCTTTGATCCTTGAAAGAATCTGATATACACAGGCATACATACACACACACCATGTACCACATACAATAGATGAGGAAGCTTAGGTAGAACTTTTTCAATGTAATTGCTCAATAAAATTTTGCTTTATCATTAAGTTCTGACTTGGTAGGAAAGTAGTTCACACCTGTAATCTGAGCACTGATGAGGCTAAGACAGGAAGATCACCATGAGTTCAAGGCCAGCCTGGGCAACATAGTTTGACGCCAGCCTGAACTACACAGCCAGATCTTGTTTTGAAACAACAAAACAAAAGATAAAATTATTTTTTACACTAACTCTCTCCTCTACCTTTATACTATATTTTTTAAAGACAACACACCATTCTTACGACACACCTGATTCCAGCACTCAGGAGGCTGAGGCAAGAAGATTGCAATTTCAAGGACAGTTTGAGCTACATATAGTGAGATCCTGTCTCAAAAAGAAAGAAAGAAAGAAAGAAAGAGAGAGAGAGAGAGAGAGAGAGAGAGAGAGAGAGAGAGAAAGAAAGAAAGAAAGAAAGAAAGAAAGAAAGAAAGAAAGAAAGAAAACCTGAAATTCTCACCTAAAAGTAATTTCAAATAGAAGTCTTCTTAAATTTTTAAGTTATGTTTTTAGGATAATAGGGTCTAGATTAAACTGTCAAATGCTAAATACAAGAAATAAACAGATGATCATGTCATAGTGAAATGAGTAAGAAAACTTTCAATTATTTTAAAAGGAAAAACACTAAATAAAGAGTAAAATAAGAAGCTCTGCTCAAGAAAAATGAAAACTCTATGACACTGCTATTCAATAAAAGTACAGTGTGAGGCATATATGTGATCCACATATATCATTTCATATTTTCTATGGAACATTAAAGGAAATTTTAAAAACAGATGAAATTAATTTTATGATATGTTAAACACACAAAAATATTAAAAATTGTTAATGAGATACTTTACATTTTCCTTTTAAAAATAATTAACTGCTGATTGAAAAATAAGAATGTACACACAGATCTTGTATAACATGTTTTGAAGGATGTAAACATGTAATGACTGGAGTGACCTAATTAACTTATGCATGAACTCACATACTTATCATTTTTCTGTAATGAGAACTCTTGTTCCTCTTTGTGATTTTAATTTACATTTCACTGATAATTAGTTATATTGGTCATTTGTATGATCTCTTTTGAAAATGCCCTTTCAGGTACTTAGCCAAGTTTTAAATCAGGTTATTTGTTTTCTTGCTAATAAGTCGTTTGTGTTTCTTATGTATTTTGCTATCAGTCTCTTCTCAGATGCATGGTTTGCAAATACATTTTCTCATTTCCTAGATCATCAATTTGCATGTTGATTGTTTCCTGGGCTTTCCATAAGTACATTCTTCTTATCATGCTAAATTTTTGAAATCCAGTGTATGTTTCAAAAACAGAATATCTCAATTCAAAGTGTAAGTCTCAAGTCAGACAATTCATACATTTCAAGTACTTTACTTAAGTCATTAAATTAGAAAATTATTGAAAGTAAATCACTGCTACATAATTATCAAATTTGCCTAATAATTTCTGCTTATTTCATTTAATCAGCAAAATTAGATCTTTACTTCTAAAGAATTTTAAGAAGTGAAGAAGGAAAACATGAAGAACAGATTTATATCTCTATGAACTGTGTGAAATAGGGTTATAGTACAGGGGAAAAGTTGCTTTGAATATATTATTGTAATAAATCATATCAGAATTTTATGTCAATAAACAGGTAAACTAGGGAAATATATTTTATCACAATACAGGAAATTTTAAGAAATGAGTGATTACTGTCATTAATGTGATGAATAACAATTCACTTATCATAGATAGATATATCCTAAATATCAAGTTCTGTTCCATGTATGAGTATATGATTATATAGTAGAGGATGATTGAAAGTAAAGAAGTAAATTAGCCTTTGTCTCAACTTTTTATTTTTAATTTTTATTATTTTTAATTGACACAACAATGGTACATATTTTGGAGGTTTGGTGTGAAATTTCAATTCATGCACACAACATATCATGATGAAATTAGAAAAATTGGAGTAATCTATCATTTCTTTGACATTTGTTATTTTTTTGTGTTGGAAACATTCAAACTTCTACTAGCATTTTGTAATACTCAATTACTTATTTTCAAATAATGGATTAACTTTTGAATTTTTTTTAAACTTTCATATCAATTAGTCAAGGTAAAGCAGAGATTATGCTTGATTTAAAACAATAGTATATAATAAAGTTCTGCTTCAAAGAATAGTAAACAGAAAAAGAATTGTATACTTATGGACACAATATCATTCTTTCATTGGTTTGGTTTTGTTTGCTTAGAGGACTTTCCTACTTAAATTATTTCATAGAACCCCACATGTAACTCAAACGAAAGTGAAACAAACTAAACTGATATTTTATTAATGTAAACTGATTTATATTCAAGGTTAAATTTTCTGATTAAAGTCCGTTATTGAAAAGATATCAATTAATATATTTAAAATAACTTTATTACCAGATGTGAGGGTCTCATTATTTGAATGTGTATTCTTACACGTGAATGGCTATAAATATTGAAATAAACCATATGAAACAGTTAATATTGCCTGATTTTAACCATCAAAAATGGCAGCATATTACACTGTACCCTAAAATAATCATAATTTTTTGTGTTTCAGAAACATTTCTGCCGTGATCTATCAATTCTCTTTCATGTATAAGATTTAGAAACTTGAAACAGAGGTACTCTGAAGTTAGTTTCAAAGTTTAATCACCAGCAATATCAAGAATTTGCTCACACATTCTATCATAAAAGTAAAAGAAGATAACCAAAGCTTAACAAGTGTTTTAGTAAGGGTCTGACCTCACTCAAAGGTCTAACCTCACTTTATAGATGTAGATAAAGCAGAAGGAAAATTATATCACATAGAAGATCTGAATTGCAAGGCCTATGAAGAAAGAAATTGCCATTTATGTGAATAAATCACCAATAGTATAAAATATAATTATATTGTCTAATTTTGGGTGGGTCAAAATTAAAACACAGGATAATAGTATTATTTAAGCTGGAAGAGAGAGAATCTGTGTAGATCATGTATTATTCAGCAGTATGGTATGGGCATGGATGAGCCTAGGCATGATTAAGCAAGACAGGCACATTATGAGAGCCTGAATAATTACTAAAGCGGACATATCATGTGCAGCTTCCAAAAAAAATAAAGAGATAAAGTAGAAATAGAGAAAAATCCTTCCACAATCTAAAAGAAAGAAAGAAAGAAAGAAAGAAAGAAAGAAAGAAAGAAAGAAAGAAAGAGAGAGAGGGAGAAAGGCAGGGGAAAAGCATGTTACAAACAAGATGACAGCAATAAATATGAATACATTTAGAAATCATATGACTCTCTAGTAGTTTAGTTACACCAGATTGCCACACTTGTTTTTAAAAAATCCAGTAGCTGTACACTATTTATAGGAGACACAATAAAGACTCAAAGGGATTTCAATCAGTCTTTGTCTAAAAAAAGGGACTCATCAGGTAAATAACAGCTTAAAGAAAATGGATACCACTATAATATTAGACAAAACAGTTTAAGGCAAAAAGAATTTATAGAACTAGTAATATTTTAATACAAAATATAATCATAGCTTAATTAAGATGGTCTAAAATTCTAAAGTAGTACAAACCCAGAAACATAACTCAAAATACATAAAGTAAAAAATGACAACTACAAAATGAAAAATAAGTGAATTCACCATGACAGTGGGAGACTCATATACTCACTACTCAACCACAAAGAGATCTAAAGGAATACAGAAAATGTAACTACACAATGAGCAAGGTTGAGCTAGTGTACTCAATCACCAATAAGCTACTCAGTTTCCCTGACCTTGTTGCCAAATGAAAGGGGTGAAAACACAGCACATCTCTCCATTTCTATGGATTTATCAAGTCTTCTGCTGATAGAGATGACAGATGTGGGAATGATGGGGGCACAGGCAGGTTTTATCAAACCTCACATGGACATCCTTGATGGTTCCCATTACAAGAAAGGGTGCATAATGTGCTGATTCCATGAAAAATACAGTCCAGTTCCACAATCAGGAATGCTTAAAATAACAACTAAAGGCCTTCCAAATAGGAGAACACCCATCCATGTCCCACAAGCTTGAATCACTACATGATATGCTCTTCTGCCCTTAGGAGGACTATGCTCAAAGGACACTGCTGGCATTCTTTTGACGTCTTGCTTTCACTTGCCTGATTTTCATCAAGCAGATAAGCACACCTGAATTATATCCCAAGAACATTGTGCACACTCATACAATCCCTAATCATTAACATGTCACAAGAGTTTTAAAGCACTGCACATGTATAGAAATTGTGTGTGTGTGTGTGTGTGTGTGTGTGTGTGTGCATGTGTGTGTGCACATGTGTTGAGGATGGAATGTGGGTGGTGTTACAACTTCTACATTAAGAGCTTACTAACCTGGTCACAAAAGTTAGGTATCAGTGATTTCAATGTGTTCAAAACGGTTTCACACATTTTATCAAAGTGTTCATTGGTTTTATTAAATTTTTAGGTGGTTAGAAATAAAACCAAAGTTAAATGTACTGCGAAGTAAATGTACTGAAGCACCATTAATAGAGCACAGTTAAGAAAACTCCCTCATCTGTGACGCAGAAGATAATTGCTACATTGGTACCTAGAAACACAAGAAAAGCAAAAGCAATTCATAAGGGATATGTCCTACCAGTAAATGCGATCCAGCTTCACATACTTAGTCCACATTAGGCACTGTGGGGTTATAGTCCTAAAGTCAAGTATATAATCTCAAAATATGCACAAATTGCACAACCTGCATAACCAGGACCCCACTTCTCCCTCTCTTCCCCTTCCTCTTTCCTTCTTTTACTTTCTCTCCAAGGCTCATTGTGCTTAAGAGTTAAGTCAAATTTTCCAATGAAATTTATTCTATTAACTGACAGATTTATTAATTCAGAAAATAATTTTCAAACTTCTAGCACGTCAGGCAGCATTGTAGACAATAGAGGTGCAATATTGAACAAAATAGATAAGATTCCTATTCTCGTGGAGATTACATCCTAACTCTGGTGACAGAGACAATCATATTAAAAGAAAGAATGAATGAATACAATAATTTCAAAGAATGCCTAATCTCTTAAAGTAAATAAAATTAGACTATGTGCTAGATGCCATTTCTCAACCTCAAAACTTTTGACATTGTGCCAGATAAGCTTTTGTTGGGTGGGCTCCCCTGTGCATATGAGGATGCTTAGAGCATCCTTGGTGTGAATCCAGCAGATGCCAGCATTCTCTCCTTCCCAGTTGTGACAATCAAAAGCATTTCCAGCAATTTCTAAGTGTTCCCTGGTAGGCAATAGTGCCAAGAGTGACTGAACATGGGTGTCCTTGCTATTGTTGCTGTTGTCTGATGGTCAGAGAAAGACTCTTGGATAAAAATGGAAAACAAAAAAAAAAAGACAATGAGCGTACACTGCCAAGTGAACAGACAAAAGATTTATGCAGTTGGACCACACAGATCAAATAAAAAATATGATGAGAGTAGCAAAAAGAGCGAGATCGCATGGATCCAGGTAGGCTATGATAAAAAGCCTTTTTTTTTCTTTAGGCGAGATGAAAAGTTCAGATGAAGGTGAGAATTTTTGATTAGTTACAGGCTGATAAATGCTTACGATTCAACCTTTAAATGTGGACAAGTGTGGATTTTTATAGACTGGGGTGAAAGACAGAAGGACTCAGATGTGGATAAGGAGATCAGAATCCACACATCCCAATTTGGGGGTCAGCAGAGGCTGCACAGAAACAAGTGTTCAGAGTTGTCAGAAATGGAGGGACTACTGGGGGAGGAAGGGACCTTTGAGAATCATCTCCCATGCTGACTACTATTGGGAAGATTACTCGCAAGAGACCTCTCAAGGACAGTGTGTTCCAGTGCCATACACAGCAGATGTGAACTGCGATACCCACTGTGTGAATCCTGACTCTGGCTCAGCCCTAGTCAGGCCCCCTCGGGAGAAAGGGCCCAAAGCCAGGTACAGCCCAAAGTATCCAACAGAGCCAGATGGACATGCCGAGGACTGGCAACTAACAATGCAAAGATGTGCATGATGTGACTTTAAAATGTTCTCTTTAGAGGTTTACAGAGTCCACTCTTTCAGACAAATACAAGTGAGGGCAGTAGTCTTTAAGTCATTATTTCAACACTCATTGTTCTGTTATTGTTAACTTCCCTTAAGCACCGGAGTGTGGAAGCCATTGTTCTAAGCTATTTCCACCCACTTTCTCACTTTAATCTTCTGAAAAATCCTATATATTCTCTTCCTTGCAATAGAATCTTATAGAGGGCAATAGAACCTTATAGATACTGTGTCACTTGCCCGTGGATGTGAAACCCAAGCAATCTGATTCAAATTCAGTGTCTTCCTCATCATAAAGTAGTCAGATATTAATAACAATAAGCACTGTATTCTGCTCAAGGGAAGCAATTGGCAAAGATGAAACCCCTCGCCGTAGTCATACCAAGCTAATTCTGAATAAATTGAAGAACAATTATTAATAAATTGCTAGCACTAGAACACCAGGTAGTACCAGGTAATTATTTTAAGCACTGTGTATGAAAGACCTGGTCCAATCTTCACAAAAACCTATGAGAAAGGTCTTCTTAGTTATCCCCATTTTGCGGTTGAGAAATGTAACATTTCCAAATTTCAAGTATCTTGTCCAAAGTCACCCAACCAGTAATTGTGGAATTGAGATATAATTCAGGTGAAGTGTCAAGATTTCCATTTGTATTAGTCACTTTCTTGAGGCTGGGACAAAAGGAGGTAATTATTTTGGTTCATGGTTTACAAAGGATTCAGTTCATGGTTGGCTCTAAGGCAGAAACAGCAAGGCAGAGGGGCACGACAAAGGAAAAGTACTCACTCCCTGGCAGCCAGGAAACAGAGAGCAAAGGAAGGAACCAGGAAGGAGAACATACCCTTCCAGGTCATGGTCCCACTGACTCATCTCCAATCAGGCAACACCTTCTAATAGCACATCCAGCTAATTAATTCATCATTCCTAAATCCACTGATGAGCTACATTGTAGTGCCTCCGTGATCCAATCACCATCCAAACGCAAGATGCTTTGGGGGTACGTTTTAGACCTAAACCAAAACATACCTTGATACCAAATCACTGAACCCAATTCTTTCAGCACAGAACATGTTTACGAACTCATATAATTTTATTTGCTAAAAATAAAATGACTAATTCAAAATAATGCAACATTATTTAAACTAATGTCACAGACAAGGACATCAGATAACATTTTAAACAGAGGCAATCCTTTGAAATCTTCCAAGATTTTCTGTTAGTGGAGAAGTTTTAAACAAAACATAGTTCATTTGTAAGTTTATTTCACGTGAATTTCTAAATGAGTATATGGAAAAAGAATTTGGTTTATCTAGTCTGCAATTTTTCATACATTAGTTAATGAATTCATATATCACCAATGTATTTTAGATAAGTATTTGTCCCAAATCCATCCATACCTTTACCCTCAGATCTTCCCACCACAGTTTGTGAACTCAATAAAAAGAGTTCTAGAAACCACTGACAAGATCTGTATATTTATCTGAGTTCCAGCCGCCAACACAGGATGACAGACAGCTCCCTGTCTGTATGGTGGCATTCTTCCTGTGGTACCAAGGTGACATAAGAGACTGACCCAATCTGCTGGTCACATGTTTCATTGAAAAGTTTTGTTCTCTCATAACAAAATTGTAGGTATTAAAACACAATTGTGAAGTCATGAAAGAAAGCCATGATACGGCATCAGAAGTTTCAGATTTGAGTGCTCTTGGATCGTACAAACCTTGTGGTCCTGGGGAAGTCATTATAACCAATGTAAAATTGGGTTCCCCTTTATGCAGGAAGCAAAATAACCCTGGCCCTGCTCATCTGGCAGGTTGCAGGGGGAGTCAATAAGACAGTATGTATATGAGGGGTTTAGTGCTATACAATAGTGGAACAACAAAGGGAGGCATTCACAGTTTGGAGGCCAAACAGTTAGTTACAAAGTTGACTCTTTACTGACTAAGGGGCAGTGAAACTTTTCTATCTTGATGCTTTTTTGTCAGTAGCAGTATGTGCTAAAGCAGAACTGATTCAAGCCAGCATGTTCTAGAAGTAAAGGAGTGACAAACTCAATGTAATTAAGGTATTTTTACTTTTGGCGGCTGTGCAAGATACAATCTAAAGATACCAAACTTCTCCAAGTTTTCAGGCATTAACTCTAACCTGTCTAGTTACAACCAGTGGGTGTGAGATGCATTATGTAGTGCAACTATCTGTGAAATTTTTAATATCAATAACAATTATTATTATAACAATAGTAGCTCATCTGTCACTCCAGTACTTTTGCAAACAAAAAAGTCTAAAACTCACAGGCTTCAAACAATTTTATTCACTCTCAGTTCTCTGACGATGTATCAGCTGAGTATGGGCTCATTAAGGCTGGGCTCAGCAAGGCTGCTCTACTTCAAACTGCAGGACTGCTTTGACTAGGATTCTCATAGTGTGTTGGGCTCCTGTGTGTACATTCTGGGGAAGAAGGGCAGCTGCTACTTGGGGACAAATCATTTTCAGAGCAACAAGAGAAAAAAGAAAGCATTTGTGTAAGGATATTTCAGGTCTCTGACCTAATCTAACTCTCGCTGCCTTGCTTCATGAACAAGCACCTGTATATTAAGAGCTTTACCCTGATTAGTTCATATCACCTTTGCAACAACCTGAGAAATAGGGGTCTTTTTAAACCTTCTTTTAAAAGAGAAGATCAAGCAAAGAGGAGAAACTTTCTAATATCTTGCAGCTAACAATGGCTGAATCAAGATTTCAAGGTGGCAGTGGTATTTCACATCCAGTATCTTTATATGCTTCTTTGTCTGTACTTCCTGTCTCCTTGAAGGTCACCATCACTTGAATTTTATAATCATCAATCTATTGTTTTCTAAAATATAAATTTATCATATATGCCTGCAGGAAACAATTTTGCTTGGTTACACCCTCAATTGTGTTATCATATGTACCTCTATTAATTCATTTCTTATTGCTCTATATCAGTGCATTAAGTATGTCATAATATACCAATTATCTTACCAATGAATATTGGATTACCTCTAACATTTGCTATTAGAAGTTATGTTTCTATGAATAATGTCACTAGTAATGTATGAAAGTCTCCATAATGCTAGATGCTCAACAAAACTTGATGTTTTAGACTCTGTAATTTAGGGAGAGTAAAATAATATTTTATCAGGATCTTAAATTGCACTTCCTGCTTACTACAAAGACTTAGAGCATTTTCATAAGGTAATTCATCATGTTTGTTCTCTCTTGTGTAAGCTACTTTTTCATGACCATTGCCAATTTTTCTATTCAGTTGTTTTCTTACTTATTGATTCGTATCAGTTATGTAAATGTTTACATTCAATATTTACATAAGCTTTGCCCTCTATATATATAATAAATATAGTATTAACAATTATGGATTTTCTTTTTTTTTTTTTTTACAAATACTAGAAGGCCTTGTCAAGAGCTTCCCATAATGGTTGTCTTGGTTGATTAATAAAGCCCCAAAATTTGTGTTTACACAAAAGCAGTAAATGTGATCTTATTTGGAAACACGGTCTTTTCCAATGTAATCAAATTAGGCTAAAATCACATTGAATTGGAATGGACCTCAAGTCCAGTTATTGGCATCTTGTAAGAAAATTAGGACAAAAGGACAGAGGAGATGGAAAAGAATTCCATGTGACAAAGGAAGCAGACCCTGGAATCATGCAGTTCCAACAAAGGAAAACCAAGAATATCTGGAAGACATCAGATGCAGTACATAGAAAGTAAAGATTCTACCCCAGAGTATTTGGAGGCGACATGGGTCTGTCAGCACTAACGTAGCCTTCCAACTTCCTGAACAGAAAGCTATATGCTCCCTGGTTTGAACATTATAAATTTCTTTAATCTTAAAGCTACAAAGATAATTTAAAAGTTTAAAATACAATACTTGCCTTCATACAGAAGTTTTTAATTCACCAAATACTGTTTAGTTTTATGGGCATGAGATAGAGATCTTATATTGCATTACTTTTTTTGTTTGTTTGTTTTCATTTTAATAATAAATTGTTCCAGCACCATTTATTCAAAGTTTTATTTTTTCTCCATAAACTTGCAAATCCTTCAGTACATAATCAAAGCACCATATAAGTGTATTCTTCAGTGCAGAAATTTTGAATCTGTTCCATTTGTCAATTGGTGTATCATGTTAATCATTTTTAATTGTTGTAACTTTATAGTAGTTCTCATCTGATAATGCTAAATCTTTCAGTTTTCTCTTCTCCATTTGCTTTTCCTCGGAAATTTCTTGGTTATCGTTTGACATTTGATCATCCATTAACATTTAAAAATGGCTTGTAAATTGCCTCTTAAATATCTGTTAGGATTTTAGTTGAAATTTCACTTAATCTATAGATCAACATGGAAAATTAACATTTTTACAAGATTAAGCCTTTGTATTCATAAAATAATTATTTTGGTTTATTTAGGACTCTTTTACATTTTTAAATAAATTATTAAGGTGCTACAATTTTCTCCACATAAATCTTATGCATTAACTATTACATGTATTCCTAAGTACCATACATACTCTGTTAATATATCTTTCCAAAACAGTGCTTCATAAAATCTTTGGTTGATGTATATAAAATGAAAGTTTTGATTGTTAACATTACATCTATCTGTAGAGGCACTACTTGTTATTTTGACTTATTTACACATGCCTTTTAGTTTTCTATTTGGACAGTTACATTGTCAGAAAATAATCAGAGACTAGATTCTTCCTTTCATTCATTACACTTTTTGTTCTCTTTCTTTCCTTAATGCACTCACTGCATGGGACCTCCAGTATAAGGTTGTATTATAGCAGTAAAAATGAGTGTACCGTATTTGCCTAGTTCCTATTTTAAAGGTAATGCTTTGACTCAAATATTGCATAGTTTTTCTTTATATGAGAAACTCAAAGTAGAAATAAAGAGCAAAATAAAAGACAAATGATGGAAAGTAGGGAGATAGCTCTTTCCCTAATAATTTCAAGTTAATTTTTTCTGTAAACCTTTACATGTATGGACCATATAACTGTGCTTTCTTGTACAGTTCTAACATAAAAGACGCTGTTGAGAGTTTCATTTTCTATGGGAATTTCTTGTACTCCTTAATAGATTAAAGAAATTCATTTCTACTTAAAATTTGATTAAAATTTGATTACAAATGAATGCAGAATGTATTTAGTGCTTATTTAACATCTGTTCAAATTATGGTTTTAATCTTTAAATACATTAAAGTTGAAAATTTGTGAAAAACTTTTAATTTTGGGGTACATTTCTTAATTCGTGGTATAAACTCAATTTAGTTTTGATGGATTGCCTTTGGTATAGATTTAGCTTCATTTTGTGAATATCGTGATCAACATCTGCATTTATTTTACTAGTGGAATCACTTCTTATTTCCATTTTGGCATATAAAGTGGAACTGTGGAATAGTCTTTCCTCTTGTATTCCATAAAATAACTGACAACAAATTGGAATTTTTTTTTCCTTGAAAATGTTGTAGAAATTAGCTGCAAAACATCTGAGTCTCTTTTTCTTGGTGTGAAGAAAGAAATTTGCAAATTATATAAGATTTGAATGATGCAATTAATAGGCCAAAACTATAAAAGATAGATACTAAAACTAGTGTTTAACGACTAGATAAGCTACAGTCTTTTTAAGCCAGTATGTACCTTTTGTAAAAGTTTACCATCCTGTGATTCAAAATCTAAAACTTGGCTACTTTCAGCAACACTGAAAAGATTAACTTCTAATCTGTTGGCTACTTGTCAACCTTTTCAATGAATAATAAAACTTTACATCTCATATTATGAGTTAGACTTATCAGTATTGTTCTGTAATTCTAGTAATTTTTGCTTTATATATTTAACATTACTTTATAAAGTATATCCATGTTGAGAATTACTGTCTTCCTAGTAAGCTGAGGTTTTCAATTTTATTTAGTGACATTTTTCTCCCTAATATTTTTTTCTTTTTTAATCAGTACATATTTATAGTACTTAATGTTTACATCCCTTATGGAGAATTGATATATGTACATGATGAAATTCCTTGTTTTCATCCTCTTTTCCTTCCCTTTCCTCATTCCTTCACCCATCTCTTAATTTCCTTTTTGCACGTTTGCTACCCGTCTGTTACAGTTGATTCATTGTGTCAACTTGAGAAGTGTAGAAGCTTAACTAAGTAATTCAGCTAAGGGCCAGTGTCCTCACTTTGTAAACATCCTGAGCTTGTGCAAGAGGAGAGCAGGGAGATGAGGTAAGGTAGCCTGCTTACAATATAAGGGAGGAGAAGGGGCTTGTCATCCCCTGGCCCCCACTTCTTTCTCTAGTTGCTTTTGCTGTCTTCTTCCACCTTGAACTGCTGCCCCTGTGTCATGCCACCCTGCCTCGGAACCAGCTGATTATGGACAGAAACTTCCATAAACTGTGAGTTAAATAAACCTTTCCTTCCTTAACTTTGGGTATCAGATATTTTGCCCCAGCAATGAGAAAAAAGTAACCAATACACACTCCTTGTGTGAAGTTGGTACATGTACATATTCCACTTCATTCCTTTTTTTGATCCCCTTTCCATGGACCATGATACCCTAATGTTAAGTGAAATAAATCAGACACACAAGCTTAAATATTGTATGGTTTCTCTTATAAGAAACTCAATCCATAAATAAAGAGCAAAATAAAAGATAGACGTTAGGATTTAGAAAGGTAGATCTTTCCCTAATAATCTTTGAATTAAATTTTTCTGTAAACCCTTACATGCATAAACCATATAACTGTTTTCTTATACAGTCCTAACATAAAAGAGGTTGCTATACTGAACACAAAAGCAGACTTTTCTTTGTCAAATATCTGTTTAATAATTTCTCTCTTGTTCATTTTTGTTTCTTTACATATTTCATATAGTAATTCTTATATTCTACATCTGATATTCCCATATCAAATAATTAGGTGCTCGGTCTGACAGATTGTTTTCTGGCTTTTGTGAAGCTTTATTGGTTGGCCTCACTGAGTTGGAAAAACATTATGTGGGGGGGGCAGAACATGTGGGACATATTTTCCACTAGGGAAGATTTGCTTTTGCTGAGAACCGGGGAATATTTCTAGCCTGGGACAACCTGAGAACTTCAGGAAACTGCAGGCTTAATCTAGTAATCTCAGGTTTTGTTCATCTAATTACACTTGAGAATCACAGCTTATAAAATCTAGAGATAGAATATAAGTATATACATACTTAATCTCTGTTAATGTATCAGATGCTCCTTCAGAAGCAATTTGTACAACCTTCTCATTCCCGCTTACTTCGGTTACTGGCGTAGTGATGTTCCTTCTAAGTTTTGACCAGCTTTGTGCAGCTTAAATCTCACTGTGACTTGTTCCTTTCCAAGGTTGGATCAGTTTCAAATATTTTATTCCTTGTGCTTTCTTTGTCATGAAACATATATAAGAGTTTTTTTTTTAATGTTAAATTTTTCCTCACTTCACGTACTATTTGCTTCTTGTGCTCAAATGTATCTGAGACACCAGAGAACGAGTTACCTACAGGAAGCTGCTTAATTCCTAAAGATGAAAGGTCATCAATGCCAAGGGAGCTGTGAGGTACAGCAAATGAAAAAATGTGGCCCTTTCCTGAAGTTGGAAACCCCAGAAATGCATGTCAAATGATTATCAGTGTCCCTTAGCAGTAGCCAGCCTTAGAACTTGTCTTCCTATTTGCTTTCCTTTCTTTCCTACCCACTAGGCCTATCCATTTCTACTGCTCTATGGATCATTCCCCCAGTAAACTTTCTACACTGAAATCTTTGTTTCATACTCTAATTCCTAGCCAATCCAGGTTAAGACAGAAGAAAATGAGAAACAAAATAAAACAGAGTAAATTTACACAGTGATTGGTGTTAGGGAGAGAAAACCCAGAGAACCTAGGTTTTAGGGAAAGAGAATAGCTGAGCTAAAATCCAGAGGTACAAAAACAAACAAACAAAAAAGCAATCCTGTGGAGATGTGGTGCTGAGTTTTGTAAGCAGAAGAACAAGTGACAAAGCTCTAAGTTAAGAAGAAAACTCAAAATAAAATCAGTGCAGTGGAAGAGAGGGTAGTCATGGCCTCATCACAGACAGGGTCATCAGCCACAATTTGGAAATGCAGGTTTATGCTGATTGAAACAAAAACCCTCATGAGAGGTAGAGAGAGGAGAATGAAAAGATCTGATTTGTACATGCTCAAGAATTTCACTAGATCTCCAAAAACGTGTGTTCTTTTATTTAAAAAAAAATGTAATTGAGAACAACTTTAAGTTGTCCTGAATTCATAGTCTTTGTTTTTTTAAGCAAATACTATATGTCTGTGTTACATGATTTTTACTTCAAGCCACATTACCTCTTTATCCACCCTACTAATCTGATGTTAATAAGAACATCCTTGCATATAAAACTTTTGACTATGTCAGTGTTCACGGTGACATAATCCAAGCAGTACAACACAGCCAAAGATGGCAACATTTTTTGGTTCCCTGTTTCATTCAGTGAATTTCTGTTAAATGAAGAGTATGATTTGCTAATGTGTTCTCATGCTTGCTGTGTTTGAGAATGCTCTCCTCATTGCAAAACCACTAGCACTCAGCACAGGCGGGTCTGACGTTGTACTGCAATGTGAGAGTGTGACAGTGACCAAATGACCACCCCTGCTGAAACCAGGCAAAGTGATCTCAATAATCACTAGAAGTTATAATTATTCTGTGACTTTTCAGTATTTTCAGTATTTCAGTATTCTCTGACCTTTCAGTACTTTTGTTCAAACCTCATGTTTGGTCATAACTGTATAGAGAATTGAAAAAATACTAACACTCATGCATGTTTTTAATTGACAAAAACTGCTAAAATTTATCATATATAACATGTTGTTTTAAAATACATACACATAGTGTAATGGTCAGTGATGTAGCTCAGCAGCACTGAGTGTGCCTGCCTGGCAAGCACAAGGTCATGAGTTCAATCCCTGGTACAAAAAAAAAAAAAATAGTACAATGACTAAATAATGCTAATAACAAATGCCTTACAAGATGTAGTTATTCTTTTTTGGTGAGAATTGAACTAACACACATTAAGTAGGTTACTGCACAAATTAAATTATGTAGAGGCATTGAAAATTAAGATGTTCTATGAATTTAATTTTTGCCCCCAAATTCATATGTTGAAATCTTGAAATCCCATGTGACTGTATTTAGAGATACAGATTTTACTTTTGTAATTATATATTTATTTATTTGCAGTGTTAAGAGTCAAACTCAGCACCCTGCACATGGTAGAGAAGCACTCTACCATTGAGCTATATGCCCAGCCCAAGATATGGCTTTTAGAAGGTACTTAAAAGTTTAATAAAGTCATGTGGGTGGGTATTATCCAATAAGACTTGTAGTTTCATAAAAAAAGGGATCTCGTTCTTTCTATCTCTTTCTTTCTTTCTTTCTTTCTTTCTTTCTTTCTTTCTTTCTATCTCTCTCTCTTCTTCCCTCTCTCTCTCCCTCCCTCCATCCCTCTTTGGGCATTTACACTAAGAATAGTTCATATGAATATACAGAGAGATGGCAACTACTTAAAAGATAAGAGAAAAGGCCTTGAGATGAAATCTACCCGCCTAGTACCTTGATCTTGGATATTCGTGCTTTCAAAAGTGTGAGAAATAATTTTTTGGTATTTCACATGCTCACTTTCTGGTGTTTTATGACAGCCCAAGCTGACTAAGATGTTTTATTTATTTGTTCTTATATTAGAAAAAACACAGGACCTTATCAAAAGTAGTTAAAACAAAGTTTGCTTTTCTGTTATAATTGAACTGATGATCCTGAGCCAGGTCTCTTCTATGCCTTGGCCAACTGTCATATGCCTTTCTAAATTTGAACTGGTTCCCTGCATTTTATAGTTTCAGATTTCAATGCCAGGAAATATCTCTGAGAGTTCCTCTAATGTGAAGTTTTTATAGTTGTCACTTCTCCTGGGCAACTCCATCTTTCCTTTTCAATCACTTTCCTCATTTACATTAATAAGTTCACCTCCACTAAGTTCTTCTGGCTTCACACCTAGTGTCTCTTAAACTGTGGGGGTGTCTATATCTGAAAGGCAAATTTTTTTTTCTCTGAATTCATTTTATCCAATTTGAGTTTCACCTAACACTTTTGTTTATCCATCTCCCACTATCATTTTTATTGGCTGATTCCCTTTTTGACTCACTCACTTTTATAGAATACCAAATGGTTGCAACACTAGGAAACAAGGTGCAGTCAAGTACTTCTGTTGCTGTCTGCACCTAATCTGAATAGCAAGGGCACAGTGGCCAATCACCAACAGGCTTTGAGAGACAAGATATGATTGGCCACAATAATGCCCATCTCTTTTTCAGTGAGCAACTAGTAAAGACTGGACTTGTCATATTTGCAGTTAATGTTCTATGGTAACTGAATCTTGAACTGCATTGTTAGAGGGAGGTATTATTCAACTTGGTGATGAAAATTTGTGCATATTAGTGCCATAGAAAACTAAAGATTAGTGTTTTCATCTTTATCATTTAGATAGGTTAAAAGATAGCAATTCTATAATTTTATAGTTTTACTCCTTAATCTGAAACTTAGTATTATGTTATATGGACAAATTACTTATTCTAATCACTTTGGGTCTCTACAACCTCATTTGTAAAACAGAGCTGTTAACCATATTTAACATCGTTTTTTCTTCTACTTATCCTCTGCACACTTATATGCTAAGTAGAATGCTAAACATGTCAGTATGATAAATGCTTAGAAAACATTTACAATAGTCAAGAAATGAAAAAAACCTAAATGTTCATCAGTGGATGAATAAGTAGAAAAAACGTGGTACATATATACGGTGGATTACTATTCAGCCACAGACAGGAGTAAGCCCTGTTATTTGCAACAACACGGATGGAACTAGAGGATATTATGTTAAGTAAAATAAGCCAGGCACAGAAACACAAATACCCCATGATATAATTCATACCAGAAAACCAGAAATATCAATCCCACTGAAACTAAAATAGAGTAGAATAATGATTACCAGAGGCTAAGGAGAGTAAAGAGGAGGGAGAGATGGGAAAGGACTGATTATGTAGTACTAAGTTATAGTTAGATGGGAGCAAAAGACTGTGGTATGTTAATGCACAGCAGGCTAACTATAGATAATGATGATATAGCATATATTTCAAAAAAAGGTTGAAGAGATTTTGAATGTCTTCATCCCAAATGATAACTGTTTAAAAAGACAGATATTCCTACTCTAATTTGAGCATCACATAATACATACAGTCTATATGGAAATATTGCATGGTCCCAATAAATGTGTTCAATTTTTATGTTATGATTTAAAAACTGAAAAAAGGGGGAGGGGGAAGAGGGAAGGGGAAAGAAAAACATGCAAAAAGAATGATAAGATAGAAACAAAGTTTTGTAAATAAGGAGAGGATGAGAGGTTGAAAGGAGAGAAGGGGAATGGGGAAAAAAAAGAAGAATCTATGTATATCATGTACAGGTACAAATTTCCTCTGATGAATGTGATGAATTGTATAACTAAACTGTACCAGTATATTTAATAAATGAAAAGAAAAAAGAAAAATCACATTTACTATTTCTTTTTCTTTAGAGACATTAGTGCCCATATTGTTTGATCAGTGATTTTTTATTTTTCCAAAGATGGTATATATATTTTAAAGATATTCTGCTCATACCACTATTCACTCATAAAATTAGAATATATGATTAAGAAAAATCATAACTTGCATATAAATATGAAATATGCTTTCAAATAGTTTATTTTCAAGAAATAATTCAAATAATTGGTGGTTAAACTGTACATGGTTTAATACTTCTTATGACCTTCCCTTTAAGATCACTGGAAATTAACCAATTCATGTAATCAAGGCCAAAAAATTAATATTAGTCCAAAGGAACATACTTTGGTTAATGCAAGTTTTATATTGCAACACAATACTCACAACTGAGAAGAACCAAGTTTAAAAGTCCTACCATCAATGCTTTTGTGGAGAGATACTGTCTTTCTGTAATTTCTCTCATTTCAACTTTTTCTTGTCTGTTTGTGATTTACTGGGACAACTTCCAATTATGCTATTATATATTTCATAAATTGTAGCTCCTAAAGCAAATACTGATGAGAACTTTAATTTTCCAAAAATATCATGTTCTGAAGAAATTTAATATTTTGAGAGGTGTTTTATCTTTAGAGAAGCAGAATGGTATTGCACAAATAGATTGGCTTATTCTTTGAAAATAAACAAAGAAAATAAAATGACAGGTGTATCTTCCACACAGAATTGTGGAAAATTAAAAAATTGTGACAATTAAAAATTGTCAAAAAATTAAAATGTACAAGACTGCTTTGAAATGATTCTCTTTTTTTTAATTTTAAAGAGAATAGAACAAAACACAACAAAACAAAACAATACAGTCAAACACAACATAGCATTTTAGAACAGAACACTGCAAGCAATATAGGTCTTCAAAACATAGCAACAGGAGATTAACAATGGCTACCCTAGTGTTTCTTGTTTTCTTCAAAATGGTTGTTCATACATTCACACACAATAAACTCAAACAAAACAAAATAATATAAAACCAGATAAAACAAAAGAGTGAAAGCATTACAGGCCTTCAAACAAGACAGTAAGAAATCAATAATGACTACCTTAATGTCCTTTGTTTTCTTCAAAAAAGCTGTTCATATCTTCTCACATATTGCAATCAAATAGCAGAAAACACACTTAAACCAATCAATGAAATGATTCTTTCATAATTTTTTTTATTCTTTCATAATTTTAATCAGACCTCAGTCATATTTAGGAAAGAAAACCAAAGCAATGTGGTCACTTTAGAAAAATATTTTTTTGCATTTAAAAGTTCTTTTTAACGATGAAGCACAGGGTAGTCATTTTTAATGGTTTGAAAAGATAATAGAGAAGATCAAAGAATAAACACAAACCAGTTACCATCACTTTTAATTTAAATTATAATTAATATGTCCTATTTTCACAAAGGTGATTTAGTATAACTTTATTAAGAACAGTCTCTTCCATCTAATCATGGTTTATTTTAATAATTATCTTATTGAAGTTGTTAACCCAGAACCTTAATATCATATGTATTTATGAAAGGAAACTTTAATCATTTCAGTGTTTTAGGTAACAGAGAACTGTACTAGCTGAAATAAAAAGAAATGGAAAATACCAAGTATTAGGAACTTATATATTCCCGATGTGAGGAATTGCCAAACATTTTTGAAGACATTTTCTACCAAAGGTACAGAACATACACGATCCATAACCTCAAATCCACATTCTTAGATATATCCACAACAGAAAAGTGACATGTCCATGCAAAGATGTATTAGGGTATTTAGAGCAGTGCTATTTTGAATAGCCCTGTACCAGGGAACTACCCAAATGTTCAACCCAAGAAACTGGGTCAACGGTGTTACCCATTAGCAATAAGAATGAATCATCTGCACTGGCACACCATCTCATGGATTAATCTTCCAAACCTTACGTTAAATAAAAGAAAGACACACAAAACTATGTAGAATATGATTCCATTATATGCAATACTATGTATACAAAATCAATCTATAGCATCAAAAGTTCAAATAGTGATCTGGGGGGGTGGGAGTTTGTGTGTGGAAAGAAGAATGAGAAGACTCACAAATAACAGGCTTATTTGTGGGTGCTGTTCACACAGCTATATTGTTTATGAAAATACACTGAGCTATCTACTTTTGTGTACACACTTCTTGTAAATTATAACTCAATAAAAGTTTAGCAGTAAGAAATAAAAGCAGCATGCTTGTGAGATCATTTTGTTTGATCACTTCAACTCATATACTGTTTCCACATTAACTTTATGATATCAACAGCTAAATGTACATAACAAAACTATCATCTTCCTTTCAGTGTATTTTTAAATTAACTAGTGATTCATTCATAAAACACAATCCAAAACCTACTTCTACAAAACATCATTGTACTAGTATGGTCATGGTAATGTCATTTGTTTTTCTGTTGGATTTAAATAGATTAATACACCTGAAAGATTACAGATAAATATTTTATACTCCTCTTTAGAAAGGCATTTTATCACACACAGTAAAACTTATAAATAGTACAATATACTGTAGTTAATTGAATGTAATTACTGAGAATTAGAGTCATAATTTTGCTTGTAAAATAAAAGGTATGCAGAGTCAAAATTATCCTTGAGAATTTTCAATTCCATATTGACATGGAGAGATTAGATTATAGCTTTCAGTCCATATGAGACAGACCATTCTTTCTTTAATACTAATTTGATCACTTTTTCTCTCAACATGAGGTAAAGGAGCCACTTTGCATTCAGAGCCATATTATTGAAAGGAAACAAAAATATCAGAATCAAATCAGCCTGAGGCTATCATTAATTGGGGTAACAGCAACTGTATGGTCAGGAATCCTATAGGACATATACTCACTAGGTAAAGTGATCACCTGAATCACCCATCCTATTTAAATTATTTTCTCTTTCATTCTTACCCCTTCCTTAGCCCCAGTGTAATAGTTCCATAACTGAATTCACAAAAACTTCATTCCAAAAATCACAGGACTGTATCACACTAAAAATAAATAAATAAATAAATAAATAAATAAATAAATAGGACCCAGATTTTATAGCCACACAGGTATGAAATCAGTGGCTGGACTTAACTATGAATTGAAGACCCTTAGTATAGGCAACTGAAAAATGAAAATGATATATATTTTACATTGCAATGATAAAGATAAGAAATATTATATTGCCTTACAGGCAATATAATATCTAGCATATCTTACTCAGTAAATAAAATTTTTGTTGTGGTAGAAGATTACAAAAATGCATTTAAAAATGAAGATGCATTCCAAAAGGGTTTAAAATTAATTACTCTATTAAACTATTTGCAAAAATAATTTTTAAACAAAATACATTCGTTTCACCAGAGGGTCTTTTCTGCAAAGCTCAAGACTATGTGGCCTCAGTGCTCCCCTTCCAAGATCCTTCCCCTCACTCCACTCTCACAGCACCATCACCAGGG
>RJWT010000751.1:0-58552 GCA_004365215.1 Cuniculus paca | reverse complement strand
CAACCGAAGCACTAAATTAGAAAACTATACCGGCATATCTACTGTGGCTCCTATTTGGCTTACACTAGAGGATAATTAGACCATCAATTTTACCTAATAGGTTAGTAATTGGATTTAGTTCTTGACTGTGACATTTGGAACCTTTTGAACATTTTCTGCTTAAATCTAAGGGTTACCATACCAGGGAGGGAAAGAAGAAGAAAGGGAGAGGGAGAGGGAGAGGGAGAGGGAGAGGGAGAGAGAGAAGGAGAGGGAGAAAGAGAGAGGGAAGAACCTGGCTAATCATATTACCTCAAGATTTTTTTTTAGTCCTAAATGCCAGTAGCTGCATTGACACTTACCACTTTTTAAAGCGCAGGCAGTAAAAACAGGAGTTATAAATGTCAGTTTTGGTGTGTGTTTTAGTGCCTTTGACCATTCCCAGTGGAGGAAACAAGTAGGCCATTAATATAGAAGTTCTTGCATTACACAGGGTCCTACCAAGATTTGCATGAATTGGTTGCTTTTCGAAACTTGTGAAATACCAGCTCCAGGATCACCTAAAAAGTACCAGGCTTAGAGTTACAACACGTGGATCTGAACGTCAGCCCTGGCCCTCTGCAAATTGTGCTACTGTATGAGCAACTGAGAATTTGGGAAAATCACTTCACCAATTTTTCAGTTTCCTTACCTATTAAAGTGCCAGTTAATGAGAATGAGATAATACATGAGAGAGCTCAGAGCTATCTGTTTTAAAAGGATTAACTGCATTGATCATTTAGTGAAGTTTTCAGTAGCTGTCTGAAATGGTGCAGTTGTAGAGGCACCCAGAGAGATCACACTGCTAAATTATGACCAAAAAAAATCCCAAAGGATGAGTATCAAGCAAAGGTCACTGTTGGTGTTGTCTCAAGGATCAAAGGAGACTGTTGATTCCCCTGAGTGAATTACCCATTGGTATTTGTGGCCAGGCCTTGGGCCATGTGGTTTGATAATTTCTGCCATTCTGTGCAATTTGGGCTGATTCTCATATGCATATTTGATCTTTGAGGAGAAATGGCCCAGTCTTCCTGGTTAGGCACCTGTAAATAATGAGGAGACAGGCTCACGAGAGATGTGTTTCCACAGCATGAACGCTGGGAAACATAATGTTTTAGTTAAAATGTCTGGCTCTACCTGACAATTCCGTGTTGAGGAACTCAACAGCCGAACCTCTTTCCAAATTCTGATATTCACTGATTTGGGTTAATAAATAATGGAGGCTACATTTGAAACAGAAATCAGTTTGAGGAATGAATTTTGAATTAGCATCTTGATTTGCACTCCCGTTGAACAGTTATTAGGCATATGTAATGGAGGATGAGTACTGAGTACATATCTCACATTCTCATAATTTAGTACTTATAGACTCTCCAAGAGATTAAAAAAATAAGTAAAAAAAGAATGACTGGAAGGGGGTGTGTAGTTTGCTTTGCCCTACTCTAAAGCTCTTTCTTACAGGGTTTTATTGAATTGGGTAGCAAAATACCTCTGTGACTTTCTTTTAAATTTGCTTCAATTAAATGCTCCTATTCAAACACATCCAAAAGGGGATTCATTTCAGGTCTGTTTCCAACGTGTGGAAAAAGATAAGGAGTGATTCTCAAAGTTCTTAGCAGCAGAAGTTTAGCATTGAAATTTTAACTTGCAGATTTGGCATGTAGTTCAGTAGTAGCACACTTGCCTAGATTAGACCCAGCCCCATTAATTAATTAAATTTGCCTTTGATAGCAATGTAGGAGCCACTGTTTTTTCTGCTTTCGATTCTGAGATCCTCAATCAAGAGGGCATTTCCCTCCTATATTTATAAGATATTTCTATTTACCAGGTACTTTGCATTTGGCATCATATTAAAGATTACCAAACAACTATGTGAGGTAGACACTTTACCTTCATTTTGCTGATAAGAAAAACGTAGCCTGAGGAGGTTATGTAATACCTGAGATCACTCTGCTGATACTCAATAGAAAGAAGGCTTGAACTCTGGGTGTGTCACTCCTGAGTTGGATCTATTGTGCCTCAGTGGCAGAGATAAGAGATGCATTCAGAGCCCAGCGTGGTGGCTCACGCCTGTAATCCCAGCACTCAGGAGGCTAAGATAGGCGGATCATTGTGAGTTTGAGACCAGCCTGGGCTACAAAGTGAGCTCAAGGCCAGCCTGAATGGCATAGTGAGACCCTGTCTCAAAAACAGGGCTGGGGATCTAGCTCAGCAGTCTAAGCACCTGCCTGGCAAGCGCAAGGTCGTGAGTTCAATCCCCAGTGCCACACAAAAAAAAAAAAAAAAAAGAGAGAGAGAGATGGATTCAGAAGTTCTAAAAAGTGGATGTGAGTAAATTTTTAGAAAAAAAGGAGCAGGAACAAGAGGTTTCTAAGAAGGGGGTAGATCTACATAACCCCAGGTTCCATCCCCAAAACTGTAGGGATGGACAGAGTACTGAATACTGAGTTACCACAGGGGAGAAAGTTGAGAATAGTTTAAATAGTTTGAAGTATGTCTGTGCATATCAGAGGACATAATGACACATGCAACTAGTTTGTATGTGGGAATATTCCTTTCAAAAAACTGTCTTTTCCAGAAACATGGAACTATGCACCAATAGAAAACAATTCAGTGAAGAATGCTGCATTTCTACATCAGAATCTTATATAGCTTTTATAAAGACGAAAGACTAAGAAGTGGGGTCTGTGTGTTGCCCAACAATTAATTAAGCCCTTTCCCTTTCTGAAAAATGGAGGAAATAATATCTATTTTTTAGGAATGTTGTGAAAATTAATTCAGTAGCTCATGTAAGATGCTAAGAATGATGCCATTTCACGGTGAGGACTCCGACATTAGTGCTTACTGTCTACAAGTACTGATGCAAAAAAATGTTCATGGTGTCTGTACAACTTGTGAATAGAGGAGGCTATGAATCAGCAAGAACGAAATCAAAGCAAGTGTCATTCTACTTTTGTAAATATGTACATGTGCATAGGAAGTACCTGAAAACATACACATCACATGTTAATGATGTTAACCTCTGGGTTTGTCAGATCACTATTTTCTTATAAACATAAGTGACTTTTTTTATAATGGAAACTTTATTTCCCTAAACAATAAAACAAAAGTAAACAAGCCCAAGTATAAAACAACCCACGGGTCTAGCTTTTTCCACGGTTTCTGAACTCCAAGGCAACTTAGTGAAAGGAAAATGACAAAGTGTTAAGTCTCAGTTCTGTCATCCTGATGGAGCCATTCAACTGGGATCTTTGGATTTCAAGATTATTGTAAGAAACTTTACCAAGCAAATATGTGACAGCATGTTAGGCCTCATAAGGAATTTTTGTCACTTGCAACCCCTTTTACCAGGGCTGAGAAGTTTGACAACCAGAGTTTTGCAAAAAATAGTAGTAATAACAATACTGTAATGACAATATATTTTCCAAACCGCAATACACATTCTTAATTTAAGCAAAGTGTACAAGACCTAATGTTCTTTTTATTATTATTGTTCTCTTATTTTCAACTCTGGAGATGACAAGCAGACCTTTAGTGCCCAACATCCCTGCAGTCTGTATTAGAAAACAAATCATGGATTCTCCAACCCCCAATCACATAATCCAGAATTTCCTCTGTATCTTTGTGTGGTACTTAATATTAAGCACACTGTTCACCATTAAAACCATACTAAACTCTTTTTGGAATTAATAGGAATATAGTGACAGGGTAAACAAGAAAACTTTCTCTTGTATGTTTCTCAATAGGGGTTTTTCTCAAAGTCTCTATTGATTAAAAAAGTACTGTCCAAAAATACCTCAGATCAAATCTTACTTCACAACCAAACATAAATATCACAATAAAGACTGAGTAAAAGAGTGCCACTGGAAAAAAAAAAAAGAGTACCACTAAAGAGCAAAAGAATCATTAGTTCTTCAGAGACTTTTAATTAAAATGGCCAAAGCCTTCCCCAAGCTTCCCATTTCTAAGTCATGATTTTACTTTTCTCAACTTGTAGGTGTGAAAAGTAACATAACCTAAGTAGATATTTTATTTAAAATTTCACATATCAATAAATTTATGTATTTCAAACCTGTTAGACTAAAAGCTGACTGCCCTCTGGTGGGCTGTTTCTAAAATATTTAGCACCTCTTTAACTGAATTGCTTTATAAAATACTCCACAGTGCCATGAGATTACTTTACAATTCACATAAATAAAACTTATTTGGGAGCAGGAGAGAACTTAAAAAGGTTAAATGTGTTTATTAATGTAAAAGCAAATTATAAATTAAATTTAGTTAATTTCTAATTTTTAAAATTAATTTTTTTCCCATGTAAATTTATGGTATTTTCAAGTTTCAATCAAAATGGAGAAAAGGAGGAATAAAATTTGGAGCTTCATTTTCAGTTCTGAAATGTTGCTATTTTGAAAATTTTCAATTGTTTTTAGCAATGGACAAAAAAATTGTTTATCACACTTAAATTTTGTTCTCTGTCACTGCTTAAATGTAATTTTATTGTTTGAAAAAATAAATAGAAATAAGATACTTTAGTTCTCATAAAAACTTGTATTGACTCAGAAAAAAAAATGAAGCATAAAAAAAAATCACATTAAAGTACCATAGCTAAGATGAGTATAATAGAGGAAAGAATCTTTAGTGAGATTGATAAAACACTTTGAAATCTTAAAAAAAAAAAAAAAACAAAACTCCAGTGCACTGTTAACCCTGTGATACAACAGGATTTCATTTTCCTCTGTTTGCAATTCCCCTTGAACACAGAGGTTGCAGGGAGCTGAAATTTCAGGGATGGCAGCTGATTTTTTGTTTTCCTGTAGCTATTGAAACTGTCAATGTTAACAACCTCTGAGACAATCACTAGTTCCACTTTGTCAGTGCATTAGCTCTAGTTGAAAATTACAATTCATGTTTTAAATTATTCCTTAGCACACATCATATCCTTTTGCAAACAAATCTTGTAAATAGTATTTGAATTCACATTAACAAAATTGTTTCAAATAGATAAAGAAGTTAAAAAAACCTGGCAAACTCCTTAAAAATTTTTTTTTGAGTCTCTGTAGTGAAAAAAAGTACTGAACAGTTTAACTGGTTAATTTTATCAACTCCAGCAAAAAACCTGAAATTCTATTGTATTTTCAACATCCCTCCTCCCTTTTTCCTTGGTGAAACTGTTTCTTGTTCACAGCCTGGAGATTAATTTTTTTCTCTCTCTCAAATTCAGTTAACATTTGGAAATGGAAACCTACAAAGAAAGAAATTCTGTCTTTGAAACAAAGGAATTAAAGATTGTAATCAAATCACCACATTAGGTTAATTTTGTGGCTATGAATTTTGGGTTTTAAGTAAAGGGGCAGCTAAAAGGGCATTTCAGTCCTTGCAGACCCCAAATGCAAATTCTCAAGTAAAAACAGTCATGTAACAGAAAGCAAAATGTGCAGGTATTTCTCCAAAATAGTCAAGAAAGCCAGACATTGAAAAATAATAACTGCAAGTATTTCAATGCAAGGTGACATTTTCCATGGTTGCTTTTAAACTAACACAATGTAAAAATGTCACTTCTGTGAGATTCAACTTTTTCCCGCAACTTTGAATAAAAGAAAAATGGAAATAGAGAAGTGAAGAAGTCAGTACCTTTCAAAGAATTACTACTTCTAAACTGTAACACTACTTCCTGCTAACAAAGATTCACTGGAATTTAGCTTCAAAGAGATAACACAAACAGCACAAACCAGGCTGGCTATTTTTCATTACCCTGCGGAGACGGCACAGAAGCTAAGCCGGCTTATAGCGCTTTTGCTTTACGTTCATTTCCTTCTTGAGCCTGAGGGACACAGAAATCTCTGTTAAATTAGATGGCTACAGTTTTTCATTTTAAAAAATTATTTAAAGTAGTAGATCCTGGGCATTTTGCAGTTTTCTGTTCAGTTCAAAAATATATGAATGGAAATACACACATGCATAGGTAAATCTGTCTCTACAGAGTAAAAAGTAGTCATCTTACCTAGCAATTCCAGGTACGTAGAAACAGTATCTATCATGTTTGTGCGTGTATATATCTAAATATATATAACCCTACAACCGTCTCTGAATTTGTAATAATCTGTACTCTGTCTATGTCCTTTAAATCAACACATTTATGAATTAAAGTGAGGGTTTTAAGTCACAAATGTGTGCTGTTTGATTGCAGCTTTGCGACTTCCAGTCGGAAGCTTGTGGAGGGATCCGGGGTTGTGCATTACTTTTTCCATCAACAGAGGGCACTCTGTCGTTTGCCAAGGAATTGCTATGTTAGGGGTCTCAGGGCTGGGAAGCAGCCGCCAGACAGACAGCCAGGTTTGCAGAGTTCGCTCCAATAAGAGGCAGAAGCGTTTCCAACTGGCCAGCGTATAATTTATTGGAAATTCTACTGATCATTGAAACAACATACGTGAATGAAAGACAACCCCATGATTTACAAAAGTCAGATGCAAGTGACTTTTAAGCCAGCCGTGTATTATTATTTGAGTATCACCCAAACGGTTAGTGTTGGAAATCATCATATGCATAAAATCAAGATGTGTGCTCAAATACAAGCTTACCTTGTGGAAGAGTGTGACAGCTTTATTTATGGCGCCTGTCTTAGCGCGGTGTGCAGGAGTGTCTTTAGTGTACTTGCTTTGGTACTGCTTACATAGACTATAACTATTTTATATTTGAACCAAGAAAAGTGAAATAATTTTTCCTATGGTAACTATCTGGGTCATAACTGACACATTGGGAACGTTCTAGGAAGCTTTCTTTCTGCCACAGGTTATAGAGCATCTTTCACGTGCTGGTACTGTTAATTTTTCACCAGTCAAAGGCACTAAATTTAAACTGAAAACTTGAAAGAATAAAAAAAAGATATTTCAAGAAAATTAGATTTTCTTGGGGAATTTGTCCAAGATCTACATTTACTATGTTACATGATGTGTAATTTATTGGATGCTTCAACACAACAAAGTAATCATAACCAGGTTGTACAAGGATTGCTTTTACTCTGTGGCAGAAAAGTTTTACAAATGTCTTAAAGCCATTGTGAAAGCAACAGTGAGAAATCTGATCAGATACCAGAATCAACGTATTTGACAGAAGCCTGTGCATTATCATGGCCCATTATTTTAAATGAGAGTGTTTTATCTAAGGAACTGGAACGATACCACAAATAGTAGAATAAATGGGAATGTAAAAGTCAAACAGCATGACAGCAACTGCTCAGAGTCAGGAAAAAAAAGTATTTTAAGAAACAGATGTGTTCTAAAAAATCCTCTTATGAGAAAATGTGGTCCATTATCACAGAAGGAAAGAATTCAAGGTTTCCTTATGTTAAATGTATGTTTGTGTACTATTAAGGATGATGAAACAAATCTTTAACAGCTCAGATACAGCATTTTGCTAACGGTAATTCCTTTTCATTTACCTGACTAGAAAATAAGAGCTCTTTTCTTTCTTTTGCAAATATATTTGCCAGCAGCCATTTCCACATTTATAAAGACCATTTCCACTGATTGTCAAATAACTGTAAATTCATTTATGCATATTTTTAGAGGCATAAAAATAATTGCATGTATGATTAAATCCACTTAAGCCTTTGCGTCTTACTAAATCTACAATAGATATGAATTGTTATGATGTACTACATCTTGGTGCATAAGTAATACAATGTGAATGCAGAGTCCAGCTTTCCTATAACAGAATGTGTGGCAATAATTTACACAAATAGAGTTGGGATGTATTATAGAAAGTGATTTATTTTTTGAAATGTTATAGAGTCTCTGACACTTTAGCTAGAAAATCAAAGATGCTATTCTTATCATTGCTTCACTGTCTTGCACGCACATTGAAATTATTTTAATAAGTTTGTCATTAGAGAAGAATAAACTAAAGGTCCCATCTTAATATGCAACTATGAAAAAATCACATATCCACTTCTAAGTAGGCTGATTCTTGAAGTACACTAGTTGCTGCTTCCACCAAACTACTGACCTCCCTCCTTCTCCCCATCACTTCATCCACCCCCACCCACCTCCTTTGCCACTTTGAACCAAGGTAATTTAAATGATTGTAGTACTTTGAGAAAAAGTTTAAGAGCTCGTTTGAAGTTAAGAATCACAGTACTTAGAAACAACAGTTTGATTCTACTCTTCATCCTGCAGTAGAGATAGAATTTTGCTTTCTTTTGATTGAGACTCGGCTTATAATAACTTTAATCACATAATGTTTAACTATATTTGTTATACCACAACACTTGGTAACACTTCATTTTGAGTGTTCCAGCGTTATTAATTCATTTGGTATTCATTGTAATAACACAAATCATAATGAACTCATTTGGTATTCATGTAGATGGCATAAGTACTTCCATAGGAATTCTATTGCATTTCAGCATTAATTAAACACACTCCCTAATTTTCTTAGGAAAAACAGGAATATACAGTATTTCCTAAGTATTGGGTCTTTCATCTCATTATACACTGAGCTGATTATTATATCAGACATTGCTTTATCCGTACACATCTTTCTGAGCGCATTTTACATGCAAAACAGCTAACAAACCAAGAGCAGTGTCTTGATTTGTAGATCACAATACGTATTCTTAATAGAAGCATTTCATGAATGCGGAGAAGTGGTATTTAGAATCACACTTCTCATGCAAAGAAGGAAGCAGCCCTATGTTAATTTCCAGCATCTCAAAGAAAGATAACATCTCTCTTTAAACACTAATAGATAAACAACACCCAGAAAATGAAAACTGTTGAACCAGAGAGAGCTTTGCTTGGTGGCATTCTTTCCCTGGCTGCTGGTGCCCATGCCTCTATATTTGCCATTGAATATGCAACTCGTGTGATGTCATTTACTCTGCCAGGAAAAAATACCAGCCTCCATTAGCATCCTGAGCTAGCAAAATGATATGCTTTGGTGGCTTATCGAAGAATAGTATGAAAACATTTTAAAGAGAGATCTCCCAAAATTTACTAACCTTCAACCATATCAAGGTTCCTGAAGTTATTACACAGGCTTTTTAATGCGTTCATGAGTAGCTGATCCCATTGTCTTATCTGCCAGCAGAGACATTTCTCAATCCTATCTTACATTCTTTAGATTAAAGAAAATTAATGGTGCTAGACTTGAGTGTATACGCGGTTCTGTCACGAGCTTCAGCTTTAAGCACCAGGGGGTTCCTATGTTAATCTGAGGTGTTTTTTTTATTTTGTGTGTGAGTGTGAGTGTGTGCGTATGTGTGTGTGTGTGTGTGTGTGTATGCTTTCATTTGTGGGGGAGGGGAGCTTACCATTTGTCCGGAAACTGAAATCAAGAGGCAGCACTGAAAAGTAAACCCATGTAGGGTTGATTCTGTAATTTTAAGGATACTGTGGGGGAATTATTTAACTCTTAAAGCATCTGAATGTGTCTTAGAAGAGGAAATTCTAAATAGCATTTAAACATTATTTGTTCACCGCTTTTCATTTTATGCTATGAATAGAGAACTATCAGTTATAGGACTATATCTCTGCTAGAGAAACTCTCAGTGCTGTGCCAGACTTTCAGCAGTTCTAATGGTTTCTTTAAGAATTATAGATTTAAAAATATTTTAAACCAACACTAACACCACATGATCCCGAAAGAGAATATGAAAAGAAAGAGCATGCAGTTAATGAAGATCTGCATTTTCCCAGTACAGTTAGAGAGCATGTGGTTATTTTTTTGCAAACTCCAGGCAGTGAGAATAGAAAATTGAGTTCACAATTCTGATGTAGTAAGAGACAGACATGTTTTTTCTAGAACTGTACATTAAGGTGTGGGGAGAGGAAGCAGGTTCCTGGTCTGTAGTCTGCTGAGTTATGGACTATTCACAATCTGCCTGACACGGGTGTGTGGGGCAGGTTAAAAATGTTTCCTCCTATGAATTCTAGGCTTTTGCTGCTTTCAATATTCAAAGCAGACAAAAAAGTACTTCCAAGGTATGCAATGTATTTGTCTATTTGTTTGGGTTTGCAGATCTTTCTAGAGATTAGTTCTTATTAATTTTTGCATTGAAATACTTTCAGTATGCCAGTGCCAATAACCTTGATGCTGCCTGTTTAGTGGTGGCAAATTTTGTTTTGCCACTAGCAGCAAACAATTTAATTAGGAACACAAAGTAGCTGCCTGCTTTATTTCCCTCCTGCAAGTGGCTGCTTCTTGTCTAAGGATAAGAAACTACCACTATAAAAATCTCTTTCTTTGTGCTGTCTCTAGTGAAACTTCCCAATCCCACTGATTCCACTTGTTTCACTGAGCTTGCTCTACAACAATTTATTCTTTCTTTCTAAACAGACCTTTAGGTATGCAAGGCCGTTTGTAAATTACATGGTGCCTGCAATATCATGAAATATCATGACTGCAGTTTATGGGCAGATGAAGGGGGATGAGTTGTAACAAGAATAAATTACACAAGGTACACTGGGGGAAGAAAAGGGGGACACTGGTGCCAGCAAAATTATTAAACTTTAGAATGATATTTAATGAGGACACTAAATTAAGTGACCTTGTGAATGGATGGACATAGCAATTGGGATTCTTGGGAATTATCTTCCATTATCTAACAGAAATAAGGGGACAGAGTTTCATAAACTGAGACTAGAAAAGTACAGGTGAGTTAAACACTAGCAAACAAAGCAGTTTCTCTGAAAAAACAATGATCCCTTTAGAATCATCCTGAATGTACTACATAAAATCACATGCTGTTGAAATTAATGTAATTTATGGTTTGGGATGACACATTTCATACCCAATTTTGTCTTTTTTACAGAAGTATCCAGTTGATGGCTGGGGATGTAGCTCAGTTGCACAGTGCCTGCCTGGCAAGCACAAGGTCCTGTGTTCTATTCCCAGTACCAAAAAAATACAATAAAATAAAATAAGTATCCATCTGAATGAATAAAAGCTCACTCACAGTGTCTTTAATTAATACAAAGTTATGAAGAGCCCCGAGAACTAGAAATCTAGTTAATGCTACGGATTTCTCTCTTTGCCTTAATCTGTCTATAAAATGGGATGGCAAATTCTGACTAATAACAAATGAAGTGAGCAATTATGAATAAGTTAGTAGATTATATATTAGAAAAAGTAGCACACCTGTAGGTATAAATATTTTGCATGCTAGTTAGTACCTTATTTATTGAAGTAGAAATGACATGTAATAAACTGTCCAAAACTTAGACGTACAACTAAGTGAATTTTTACAGACATGTATACTCTTGTGACCAGTACCAGATGAACATTTTTATTGGCCCAGAGAATTTCCTTGTGTCTCCATCCAGTCCATTCTGCACCAGAGCTAATCATCTTTTAACTTCATCATTGTTGATTAATTTTGAACGTTCTTGAACTTCAAATATGTAGTCAAAGCCTAGAGTATGTACCTTTGTGTCTGGCACCTTTCAAAATCAATATAATTTTTGACTCTGCCATCACCCTCCATTGTTAGGGATTGAGTTAGGAAAATAGGATTATTCAAAAAGCATTATGGTAGCCACTGTTGTTTTACTATTATCTAGAAGTTCTGTATTGCTTTCATTATTTTTTTTACTTGTTTTATTCTATTCTATTTTGTTTGATTTTATTTATGCCTGATGGTATGGACAGCTACCTTGAAGATAACAAGAGGCATTATGGTAGCCATTTTTGTTTGGTTATATTCTCTTCAAAATAAAAATAAAAAGGAAAATAGGATTATTTGAAATCTAAGTGTTGACCCTAAAGTGTTCTATAACCTCACCATCTCTCTCTCTCTCTCTCTCTCTCTGTATTCTTCTCTGTTGTGCATGAGTATAGTCCAGTAATTAAGAGTGTTGACTGTTTTATTCCTAGCCTGGACATTTATTTTCACTCCATCAGTACCGCTTGTGGAAAGTTGGATAACTTGCTCAAAATGTCTGAGTCCTAGTTTTTTAATTAGAAAAATGAGATTAATAACTACTTCATGTATGTGTTGGGAGAGCTAAGTCAAATAATCTGCATCAAGTGGTCTTATGTGATTTGATTTCTAAATGACAGGGTTAAGACTAAAAAAAGAAATAATAATAAGGCTCTGTGGGGCTACTAACAAGAAAAACAGGTGAAAGTATTAAGATTTTCAGACTCTGAAAACAATAAAAATAAATAACAGCCTATCCCAAATCAGCCTTACCACATCCCAGTAAAGAAGGCTGCTAATGATTGTTTACATTAAAATAGGTACATCTTTAACGTTATTGGTCAATTTCAAATAAGGAAACACTATTGTGAAAAATGCATTTACATGAATTTACAATTATCACTGCATATTAGTTTATTTTGAAACAACTGCCAGTAGGAACAGATAGATTTTAGAATTAGAAAGGAGTTTGCAAATCATTCTGTTTATCCTCATTTTATAGGCAGCACAACCAAGGCAAGACACACTGTTTGCTTAAATTCAGTGTAAGTGCAAAAGATTTCTGTATCATAGTCTAGGCAATTGGTTCTTTAAGTATAGTTCTCAAACTAGTGGAAATAGCATCTCCTACTGCTTATGGGACATATTAGAAATGCAAAATTTCAGGCTACAACTAAGAGCGACTAAACCAGAAACCAGGTGATTCTCACTTGTTCATGCGGGAATCCCATTTACAAACTTGCTACTGAAAAGATGATTTGGTGAGCAGCAGTATTCACTGAATGTGAGAGCTTCTTAGCCATGTAGAATCCCAGACCTCAGATCCACCAAATCCTGCAGTTTAATTAGATCTCAAGCAAGTGTCTGAAGTTAAAGCCACAAGTACCCGTCTGGACTGGCCATGATCAGGTGCATAAGAGACTAAATAGTGTACTAGGATCTTTACTACTTTCTGCTACCAGAGTCCACAGACCTAGTCTAGTCCCAATTTTTTCCAGAGCCTTGCTCCTTCTCCAAGGGATCTGTCAAAACAAAACAAAACAAAACAAAACAAAACAAAACAAAACAAACCCTCAACTATAACCATATGAAAAAAGAATGCACTGGGTTCAATCCCCAGAACCAAAAAACAAAATAAACAAACAAAAGTGAAACCAAAATAAACAAACCAACCAAATCCTAATCATAAAATGAAGATTCTTTACAATATAGAAACAATTATCTGCATTTGGCCTGTAAGTAAAATGATTTCTCAGAGTTGTCCCTCACCTAACGTCCTACCGTTAGGAGGTGGAAGAATTGGGGTAAAATCTTCACTCTTTGAACCTTGTTCTATTCTACCATGAGATACCAGATCTCTGTTCTCAATGGAGCATCCTGTGAATTATCTAAACCAGGATTGGTTTATAAGGTCTTAAGTCAATTTTAACCTACAGGAATCATGAGATGTCTAAGTTTGTCTGTGGATGAGATACTTTGAGTATGTCATTGATTTTTTTTTTCCTTTTAGTGGCACTGGAGATGGATTATAGGTCCTTGCACATGCTAGGCAAGTGCTCCATTATCAAACTACATCCTCAGTTCTTTTTTGTTTTTTAAATTTTCTTAGGGTCTCACTAAGTTGCCCCGGCTGGATCTGAACATTTAATCCTCCTGCCTCAGCTTCCAGAGTAACTGGGATTACAGGTGTATGTTACCACACCTGTGCTCTTGTTAAATTTTGAAAGGAGAGATTAATGATGGCACAAGGGCAGCAAACCAAATCAGGGCTTCTCAAACCACTTATGGTGAATAACTATTCTCCTGCCATCTCAACCTATCAATATATGAATACTTTTTGTATAATACAGGAAAATGAATTAATAGCACAATTAATTTAAAAAGAAAAAAATACATGGCAATTTTTTAAAAATATTCAATAGTTGTAAAATTGCAGTGTCACATTGTTGTAAAAAATTTTTAAAGTGCTTATTCTGTTTCTGTGTTTATATTGTAAATCACACTGTTCTAAAAAATTTTAAATGCTTCGCTGGGTGTGGTGGCGCACTCCTGTAATCCCAGTACTCGGGAGGCTGAGGCAAGAGGGTTGTTGCAAGTTCGAGACCAGCCTGGGCTACACAAAGTGAGCTCAAGGCCAGCCCGAACTGCACAACGAGACCTGTCTCAAAAAAGACCAAAAAAAAATTTTTTTTAATTCTTATTTTCAATTTCTGTGTTTATGTTTCTGTGTTTATATTTTCTTCTTTCTCTCTGTCTTGTCTTAAATAATATAAACAATTATAGACTGATATTGTCTTGGAAATACACTTTGAGTAGCAAGACAGTAGATGACCTACCAATTAAGATTCAGGCAGAGGCTGGACCAATTTTAAACTACTATAAAAATAGATCTGTGACCTCTGACTCCATATTTCTACCCATAAAAAGGTACGGAAGGCCACTGACATTTTCTCCAGAGTCAGCCCTAGGAAAGCTAGTAACATTTCATTCTTTCACTCACTCAACCAACATTTAATGATAATAGATCAAGTGCCAGATTCTTTGGCTACAAAACTGACTAAGACATGACCTCTGTTTTTAGGAGCACATATGATAGTAGGCAGTAATAATTTATTTTCTATATAGTGTTTATCTATCTCTTCCTCTGCTCTATTTCCTTTCTCTTTGAAAAGATGTATTTTGGGGCTGGGTCTTGGGTATCAAGCCAAGGGTGCTCCAACACTAGTTATATCCCTAACCCTTATTTTAAAATTTTGAGAAAGGGCCCCCTAAGTTTCTCAAGCTGGCCTCAAACTTGTCATTCTCCCTCCTCAGCTTCCCGAGCAGCTGGGATTATAGGTGTGCAGCACCATGTCTGACTTAAAAAAAAAAGAAAAGATTTTAAAGTGCATTATTTTACAGCATAATGAGGCAAAGATAAAACAAATCAATGCTTTACACTGTATAGCATTTTATTAGTATCTCATTTTAATCTCAACTGGTCACATTATCCTGTGAAGGAATTAGAATGGGAATTATTATGCCCATTTTAGAGATGAGAACACAGGCTCAGAGGAGTTGCTTTGTGTGCCCAAGATGGCATAGCTTGTGTAGCGTAGAGGGAGAAATCAAATTTAGGTTTGTAGCCTGCAATCCCAGTGCTCCACTCACAGCACCTTAGCAGTTCTCCATCCATGGGTTTCTTTTTGATGCCTGTCTCTCTTCAAGCACTATGGCCTCAGTTGACAGATGGGAGGCATTGATGGTGAAGTCAAGGACAGGGCTGCCGAGGATGACATTGTGACAGACCACATTGCCTTGTCCTGTTTTCTTTCCTTCTCTCTGTCTTGTCTTAAAATGTCAGAGGAATTCTCGAGACCATCTCGGATAGGTAATTCATTGGAATATCTTGGATATTCTAGTATGGTAAGGAATTTAGGCATGATAAAGCACAAAAGACTTGTGTATTTATTTTTTAAAGGAAGTTACTTTTCCCATTTTATCAGCTTTGAGTGTCTGGTTTTCCCACTGTGATGACAATAGAATCCTTAATATTATTTACTCTGCATACTTTTATTTCTGGTTAAGAAAATTAGATTGTGTTCTCCTTCTTTGGTGATTGTGTTGGCCAGGAACAACACCAAAGAGCAGAATGGTAAAAGCTCTCACAAGAAAGATAACAGTCCTCAGAAACTGTCTAATGGAGATGATGAGCAGGTAGAGATTGACAGTTCATGACATGAGACATAGTATTAGAACTAGCTGGGGATCTTTACCAGTTATGTTTTAAATGGGTAATCTGGAATAAGTTACTTATCTTCCCATATGTATATAAGAATCACAATAACAGCTACATAGACCTATGGTAGAGTTAAATAACCAATATCTCAACACAATGCTTAACCCCAGAAACTGCCTAATAAATATGAATCAATATTGTAGTAATGACACAACTTCATAAGAACAAAGCCATGAAGGTATCCATGGCATGTCCACAACGTTTTGCTATCCGGAAGACCATGCTTTAGATTTCCAGGTGGAATTTGTGTTCCTATGGCCTTTGCTTCATACTGATATGATCAAGAGAAAATAGGGATAGTGTTATTTTCAAATACAGAGAAAACAAGACAATTCCTCCTTATTAGAATAATCAATAAAGAGGCAGTAGAAAAACAAAACTGCTTATGAACTGTAACCTTTTAAAGGTAGGTTATATAATGTGAGAGATCCTCTGCTTGGCTCCTCCTGGCCCAATTAGAAAGCCGTGGATAAGCCACTGGGCCACAGACATAGTTTAAAGGAAGCCAAGAGAGCTCTGGGAGACAGTCTGATTCTGGTGAATATTTTCCTAAGCTCCCAGAAAACAGCAGGCCCCAAACTTGAGCCTGTATCTAGGCCTTGACCCACTGTCTAATTCATAGGTCTGGGGTAGGACCAATATTTCAGATTTTTGACAAGTTCCTGGAAGTGATGCATGTGAGTCCAGACTGTGATTGCAGTTTAGAAAGCATTGTTTTGTAACAATCTTTCACCATTGAGAGGTCATTTTCCAACTGAAAAGAGTCTCAAAAGATAGGCTCCTCTTGATACCCTGTGGCATTATTAAGAAAAACAGAACAAAACAACAATAACGAAACAAAACACAACACAAAAACCTCTTCCTGGAACACTTCCTGTTTATGAACTGTGACATTTACCCTCAGTTAACCTGCAATATTAACAAGTCTTTTGCCCTTCTTCGCTCTTGTCTCTTCAACTTTCCCTTTCAGAAATTTTGCCAACTTGTCTTCGTTTAGTGTCTTGCATGTCTTTCTATTGCTTTTTCTTGCTCCATTCAGCATTTTAAACTTTGTTTTATAACTGCAAAATTCCTTTTGCTCTCACTTCTCAACGTTTTAGTTTTAACTTATCTTTGCTCTTTCCTTTCAATTGAGAAAAGGAAATGGATACTTGCATTTTACTTACTACTATTGGTTGTCTTTTTTTTTACAGCTGTGAAAAAATGAACAATTTATATCAATCAGAGAAAAACCACAGGGTGTGCGCGTGTGTGTAGTGTATGCCTAAAAAATGCTGCATCTGTGCTACATTGTACTTAACCAGAATGACAGTGACTAACATATAATAAAAGATTACATTAATTTGTGCTCTGCTTCAGAAAAGTGAGCATTTAAGTCAGTGCTTCAAGATTCAGGAAGTAGATTTCTTTCCTAAAAAAGCAAAGAAGGATGTAAAAACTACAAGGAAGAATTAATATAGAGGATAATTTGGTAAACTGATTAAAGGAAAAGCATGAATTTTCTCTCTTTTTAGTTAAACTTGCCCTTAAATTCTAAAAACTTTAGATTTCATCCATTTGTTATACATTAAATAACCACGTTAGGAATAAAGAAAGCTAAAATTGTACCTTTATTAAATGGGGATGTCATGACCTGTGTCTAGATGTCCCCCTCAAAGCCTTATGCAGTCATGTATGGCTGAATCCACAGTGTTTGATGCTGAGATTAAGAGTATGGTGCTGGGATTAAGGGTGCTCTGCCCTGGATGTGGGTGGCACCAATCAATAGGCTTACACCTGGGTGAAGTATACAGGGACAGAAAGAAGCTGGTTTGCTATTTTGCTGCTTTGCTGCCTTCTGCTTGCCCTGCCCTGCCACGGGACTTTTTCTCTTCTGCAATGCACCTCTGCCATCTACCTTACCTTGGAGCTGACTGACTGTGGACTGAAACCCCTACCAACTGTAAGCTGCAATACACCTTTCCTCCTTTAACTTTTGGTTATTTTGTCTCAGAGATGAAAAAAAGTAGCTAAGACAGGGGAACAGATAGAAGAACAAAGCAGGGTGGAGAGGATTTGACTGAGAAAAAGGGAGAGGAGATAACCTCAAACGTTTCTCCTTTTTTTTCAACCCCATCATGTACTGACTCTTCACAAAATTTGAAAATTCCATTTTTGATGAGTACTAAACCATTTCAGATGATGTTAGTCATCAGATTTACCTCAAATATTTAAAAAAAAGTATTTGCACATTTAAAATTTTTCAAAATTGGAAAAACATAAGACTTTTCCACATTTTATAATACCTGGGACATTTTAAAGTTTTAATTCTGATGAAGATCAGTTTTGATGGTATACTCTGTAGTGAGAATGTAAGAATTCAAGCACATTTGTGTTGGTGGGAAGATACATTTGTACACACACTGTGAAGAGTGTTTTGCAGTATCTATTAAGATGGAAAAACAGATAATCTTTAACCCAGATGTCCTTCCTCTTATTAATTTAAGCTACATAACTAATTTTTTATGCATGAAAAGCCATATATTCCAATTATATTCATTAAAATGTCATCTTTAATGACATTTATCAATACATGACGGTTTTATCTATCTGATGGAATACTATGCAGTTATTAACACAAACTTGGTATGTATTGGTATAGAATATTTCACAGACATTAAGAAAATACATTTCTTTATTTTTCATATACAATATCTCTGAAATGTTACAGATTTTATGATCTATATTATAAACAGTCTACTTGCTCTCTTTTCTAGTGTTATAATAAAATATTTTAAAATACAGAAAGTTTTTTATAGTTAATGTATATAGTTTTATGTATAGTTTTCTATACATTAACTATCTTGAATATTTTAGTCAAATGGTGCTCACCCCATACAGCCTACGCAAGCCAAAAGTCTGAATCCTCATGTAGAAGAATCTGGTAAAAGTAGTTATGTCAGTGAAAGTGAGCAGACAGCTCAAAAGTCTTTTACTTATGAATGTATTTAAACTCATTACAGGCTGAGTATCCCTTAAAGTTCATGGGACCAGAACTGGTTGGCTATAAAATTTTTCACATTTTTGAATATCTACATATATAATGTGATATCTTGGAGATGGGCCCAAGTCTAAATATGAAATGCATGTATGTTTCACATATACCTTATGCACATAACCTGAAGGTAATCATATACAATGTCTTTTAGTGTGTCTGAGTTTTGAATTCACTTATGTTTCATATACACCTTATACACATAGCCTGAAAGTAATCATATACAATTTTTTTAGTGTACCTGAGTTTTGACTACCTCCTATCACATGAGGTTCAATGTGTGTATTCAGGAGACAAAAGCCTCATTCTAGGTCATGCAAACTAGGGCCAGAAAAGTATTTCTTCTTAACAACATATTTCTCAAACAAGCATTTGTAAAACTAAAATGTACCCATTCGTTACTTTTCCTAACATGTTTACTAAGCTTAATGCATGTCTCTGTAAAGTTAGATAAAGGAAGCTTTGTAGCCATCATTAAATGTCTTCACTGTAAGATTTATTGCCATAATTGTGACAGAGCAAATGATTTTTTTTTCCTGGCAGTAAAAATAGTTTTAAAAAGAAACTAGGTATTGTTTTTTTTTTCGAAGCAAAGTATAGATACCCCAAAATTACATGGTGTCACAGAGCATGCCATAGTTAGAAAAAATGATGCACTGCCTTTCCAGTCTTATTAAGAAAATTACACAGTTAACTCTTTGTACCTTTGAAGGATGTCTCTGATGAACTTTGTTATTAGAACAACATTCAGCTGGAAATTGTATATTAAAATGAACTCATTTGGAGTTAACAAAGTTGATTCTAAAATAAAACAGAAATGTCATAGCAATAGATACAAATTCTGCAACTGTGGCTAAACATTCCAAGGCTTTTAATGTAGCTATTGGTAGAAGGAACAAGGAGACACATAAAGGGTCTCTCCAGATGACTGACAAGTGGGTTATTAGTGCACTAAGGGAAGAGATCATGTCATTTTCTGCATTACTGTCTGCACAGACCAAAACTAAAGGGTTCATGATACCCATTCACGCATTTTTCTCTTGGGCACCAACTACTGGTTTCATTGCTAGGTGTTGGGCGACCAAAGAGTAAATGAGGTAGTTTCTGATCTTCCAGAGTTTACAGGTTGGTGAAAGAGAGGTTTGAAGAAGGTGAACCCAGAACTAGATAAAGGTAATGCCATGTACAAGTGGAATAAGAGAGAAAATTCCTTAGAAGCCCAGAGGGAAGTCATCTAACTCAGCCTGAAGTATATGTAGGTCTGTGTGTCTGTGAGGTGGGGGAGAAGATTGAGAAAGACTTGCAAGGGGTGTGGTATTGGAACGGTTTCAGTGATTTGGGGAAGTTAGCTAGGTTTCTGTGTGTGTTCAATGGGGGCTGGGGTGAGGCAGCATGAGCAAAATTTCAGGTGCAGAATGCAACAGTGAAAAGATCTAGAGGTGAGAAATACCCAGGTGAGGCATGGGGATGGAGGTCAGCTTCAGGCAACTGTACTGCTGAAACAAATGGCGAAAGACAGGAGGGAGACAGATGAATCAGAGGAGCAGGATCCACGTAGGAAATTCACAGTCAACCAAATATGTGAGTCAAGATGGTCAGGACAAACTGTGAGGAAGTACAGCAACAATCATTATCTTTGGTCACCCTTGTAGCCAGTGTAGTGTGCGTGCAACGCTGTACTTCAAAGGGCATCACAGACGTGTTATTGCTCAATCTTGGGTAGCTGAATGCCACTTGTCCCTCTAAGAAGTAGAACACGCTGAGCCAGTCAGTGTAGTCACCCTTGGAGTCTACTGACTTCAGAAATGCAAACGATGCTACTTTAGATGCTAGCTCTAAGGGGACAACCTGCATAATGAATTTAGACTATGAGAATACAAAGGTCACCTAAAAATTTTGAAAAGAAGATTTCCCCTATAAAGCAGAACTGGCTATGACTCTACAGGTTGCACCCAACAAGCCTGATTTATAGAATCTTCACTGGACTCTAGGATCTGGTGTTTGAAGTTTTAGGGTGTGGCTAATAGACAATGCTTCTTATTTGGAAGAATCCCACAAATGATAGGATTTTAAAAGATTGAATAAACTAGGAGAAGAAAATTTATCAATGTCTATCAAGGCAACTGTGTAAAAATAGCTATAAAGCAAATAACTAAGTAAAGATAAAAGTAAATAAGGCATGACAGGGTAAAATATCAGGAAGTAATTTTTGTGTGTCTTGGTTTTTGTGTGTGTGTGGTTTTTTTTTTTTTGGTTCCAAGAATTGAACTCAGGACCTTGCGAATGCCTGGCAGGCATTGTGCTACTGAGCCAAATCCCCAGTCCCCAGGAGGTAATTTTTGAACAATATTTGTTCTTTTAACATCTATTCACATTATTGTACAATCACTACCATCCATTCCCACAACTTTATTTTTCCCAACTGAAATTCCATATCCATTAAATAATAGCTCTCCATTCTCTCCTCTCCCCACTCCTGGCAACCACCATTCTGCTTTCACTCTCTATGAATTTGACTATCTGCGAATATAAATTTGATAAACTTCCTTCATTTCTCTACTCCACTCAGAATTCACAGACTTGTCCAGTGACTTTTTCAGACTTGAAATTTGGGCCATGCAATCTGGCAGCCAGTAGATAAATTTCAAACTCACTGTCGATCTCTGCGCACAACTTATCTCTTAGGTGGAGCTGCCCATAGTTGTGTAGTTGTTTAATGTGGAAAGCCCCTTTCTTGCTTGATGCACGAACTGCCAGCTTTCATTTCTGATGCAGGCAACTAGTTGCCTCCTGTCGACTCTTTTCCCCAGCAGCGATAAATTGACAGCCATTTGGTAATACGTCAGTTCTTCCTTTATAAATATCTGGGGAAGTAGAATGTGCACCACAGTTGATACCACAATTTCACAACTGAAACAATTTCAGAGCTGTTTTTTAAAAATATAAAATAAACAAAATCTTTAAGTAGAAATCTTTACAGCTTCCAACCAAATGACAGTAGTTCTTTTAAATTAGATTGTTGTTCTGAACGTCAAAATATGCCCAATTACTGGTAGGAGTGGCATAGTCCATGGATTATTTACCATTTCCATCTTTCTGGTTATGTTTGTATAAAGGACAAGAGTTGATGACCTTCTCATGTTATCAATTGAGTTCCGTTAAGCAGGTGGGATTCTCTAGAATAGCTGATACTATTACTCTACTCATGTTTAGCCTCTGCACCACTGAAAACAATCCTTTTTATTATATTTTCTATGGTTGAAAAGTAATGCATGCAAGTAATTTTAAAAATTGTGGATATTATAAAGAAGAAAATTCAAAAATCAGCTACAAAATGCCACCACCAAAGGATAATAACTGTCAGTTTTGTTACATTTCCTTACATACATATTCAAGTATGTATATAGTATCTTGCTCTTTGCACTAAAATCTGTCCAATTTTCCTGAACCATCTATTGTCTTGAAATTTTAGTATGTGTGGTGGGGGGAAGCCTTAAAATCTACCCTTAGAAAATTTCAAGAATACATGCATTGTTATTAACTATAGCTACTATTGTTATTAACCATAGTTACCATATTGTGCAGTGGAACTCTTGAACTTATTCCTTTTATCTAACTAAAATTTTGTATGCTTGGACCAACATCTGCTACCTTTTATTGATCAAAAAGAAGTCATAAGAGGAATTCAATCAGGGAAGTGTTGGAAAATAGAGTCTACCTCTTGTGAGAAAGAGTAGCAAAAAATCTGTGTCCATCTTCAGTACACTACAGTATTTATGTTTACAATTTGGAGTTTATATACCTAAAAATGCAACAAAGAAACAAACCCATTTCTATATAAACCTGGCATGCTTAGCTTTGCTTCTATAGCTCTGTTTAAGCTTCCTGGTAAAAGACTTTTTTTTTTTTTTGCTTTTTACTATTTATATTATTGTTCTTCTTCTGGTGTCTTTAACAGTTAGTTATTGGTAATGAAAAAGTCTTGAACTCTATAGCTGTCTAGGTATATTAAATTTATCCTGAAATCTGTATTTCTCTGATTCTTTTTTTACACAATCAACATTAATCAAATTAATAAAAATATTTAATTATTCAAGTTGTAAAAATTCTCTATTTCCCCGTACAAGAATTTAGTGTTCCCTGAATATGCCATCCCTAACTGAACTCCAAGTTATTGTTTAATTTAGCACTATAAATGTACCTTACTTCAATGCATTACTGTTTATGACTTGAATTGATTTTTTAAATTAAGTTTATTGGTACAATTTAGATATACATAATGATCACATTCATCATAGGGAATTTGTACCTGTAAATGACATCTTGATTCCACATTTTCCCCATTTACCTCCTCCCCCCTTCAACTATACTTCACCTCCTTATTTTCAAGGCTTTGTTTCTATTTTATCTTTCTTTTCTCATGTTTTTCTTTCCCCTTCCTTCCTTTCCCTCTTACCTCTCTCTAGTTCCCCTTCCTTTTTGAACAATTTTTTCCTATTTCTCAATATCTATCATATATTTTGGTCCTTATTTACACTTTCAGTTTCTCACACCAGAGACACATGCACATCCCATTTATTTCACTTATAAGTATGGTCTTAAGGTGTATCCATTTACCTAGAAATGTTTCAAGTTTATCCTTATTTATGGTCAATTAGTACTCCACTGTATTAAAAAAATCTTCTTTATCCATTCGTTGGTTGATGGGCATTCGAGTTGTTTCCAAGATTTAGCTATTTACAAGCTGTGCTTCCATAAACATGGATGTGCATATATCACTATTGTATGATGTTTTTAATTCTTTTGGGAAGATACCAAGAAGAGGAATAGCTGGGTAAACTGGGACCACTAGTCCTAAGTTTTTTGAGGAATTTTCACATTGATTTCCACAGTGGTTATACCAGTCTACACTCCCACCAACAGTACAGAAGGGTTCCTTTTTTCCTCACAGCCCCACCAGCACTTGTTATTGCTTGATATCTTGGTAATAGCCATTCTTTATGGAGAGAGATGGAATCTCAGCATTGTGTTAATTTGCATCTCTTAAGTGACCAGTGATATTGAACATTTTGTCATATATTTATTTGCCATTTGTAACTTCTTCATTTGAGAAGTGTGTATTCATCTCAGATGCCCATTTTTAGATTGGGTCTTTAATTTGGGAGGGTCTCACTTTTGTTAGTCCTTTACATGCTTTAGATATTAGTCCTTTGTCTGAGGAACTACTGGCTAAAATTTTTTCCCATCTGTGGGTTGTCCTTTCATTCTGCTGGTGATTTTTTGCTGTGCAAAAGCTTTTTAGTAAGATGAGATTCTAGTTGTTGATTCTTTGTAATATTTCTTACGTGATCAGAGTTTTGTTCATGAAGTCTTTGTCTATATCTATGTCTTCAAGAGTTCTGCCTATTGTATCTCCCAGCAGATTTAGTGTTTCTGTTTTAATGTTTAGACCTTTGATCCATTTCCATTTTACTTTAGTGCATGGTGAGAAACATGAGTCTAGTTTTAGTCTTTGGCATGTGGAAAGCCAGTTTTTCCTATACCATTTATTAAAGAGGCTATCTTCCTTCCAGGGAAGGTATTTGGCCCCTTTGTCAAAGATAATGTGGCTAAGTATGTCTGGAGTTTTTTCTGCATCTTCTAATCTGTTCCATTGATCCTCGGGTCTGCTTTTTTGCCAGTACCATGTGTTTTTTATCATAGTAGCTCAGTAGTATAATTTCACACGTGGGATTGAGATGCCCCCTACGTTGTCTTTTTTTTTTTTTATTTTAAAGAGGATAAAACCAAGGAAAATAAAACAGAATAAGACCGATCAAAACAAACCAGTATAAGTGATACAGGACTTCAAAACATTATGAAATCACAAGATACATTATGGTAGCCACTGTAGTATTTCAACTGCCTTGTTTTGAAGTCCTGTATTGCTTTCATTGTTTTGTATTGATTGGTTTTATTCTGTTCTGTTGTGCTTGATTTTATTATGCCTGATGGTATGGGAAGTTATTTTGAATATAGCAAGGGGCAACATGGTAATCATTGTTGGTTTATTTTTGTTTTGTTTTGAAGTCTTGTATCACTTTCTTTTTTTTGTTTTGATTGAACGTTCTGTTTTATTTTGTATTTGTTTTAGTCTCTTCCAAAAAAAAAATTACAAAATCAACAATAATTACCATAGTGCCTTTTTTGTCTTCAAAATAGCTGCACATACCTTCAAACATAGTAAAAATCAAACAGAAGAGAATAGAATAGAAACAATAAAAACAAAACAATGGATATAATGAAGGACTTCAAAACAAGACAATAGTACATCTAAGATGGCTCTTATATCTTGTTATCTTTGGAATAGCTGCTCATGTTATCAGATATAACATAATAAAACAAAACAAAAGAGAATAAAACCCAACCCCAAAAAACAATGAAAATGATATAGGACTTCAAAACAAGACTATAGGGAATCAACAATGGCTACCACCTTCTGAAGGAGATCCTCCCAGATGCCACACTGTGTACTGCTATGTTCTGAGTAGTTGATCAGACAACTGGCCCTAGACCTGCAAGGTCAGTGAAACACCAAAGCACCACAGGCATGCAATTGTATTTCACCTCGATAGCCATCATCACAGTCTGTGTTTCTCAGGATCAGTCAGTCAGTTACGAGGTAGGGGTGAGAGAGATTGGTACTTCTTATTTGGCAGGCTGTGAACTGGAAGTGGCTGGGATCTGGCTGTCCCCTGGCTAGCAGTGGCCTGCGCATGGCGCTGATTCGCAGGTAGACCTTGTTTCCTGGTGGGGCCTTGTTCCTTCCCATGCAGTCTGCAAATGGTGCTGACTCATGGGGAAAGGCTTGGGTCTGGCTGCCCCCACTCCAGCAGCAGTTGGCGCATGATGCTGGTTCCGAGGTGGGGCTTGTTTCCCCCTCCCACTTGCAGTCCGCAAATGGTGCTGACTCACAGGGAAAGGCTTGGGTCTGGCTGTCCTTTGTTGCCAAGTTTTTGCTGTTCTAGGTCTCTTCTGGTTCCAAATGAATTTTTGCAATGTTTTCTCTAGTTCTGTGAGGTGTGCTACTGGTATTTTGATCAGGATTGCGTTAAATCCATATAACAATTTCGGGAGTATGACCATTTTCACTACATTGGTTCTTACCCTAAAGCAAGGGATATCTTTCCATTTTTCTGATATCTTCTTTGATCTCCTTTTTCAGAGTAGTAGTTTTCAGTATAAAGATCTTTGACTTCATTTATTAGATTGATTCCTAAGTATTTCAGTTTTTTGAATGTTATTGTGAAAGGTGTTGTTTCCGTAATTTCTCTCTCAGTGAGTTTATTTGTGTACAAGAATGCTATTGATTTCTGAGTGTTGTATGCAGCTACACTATTGAATTTGGTTATGAAATCTAAAAATCATTTGGAGTAGTTTTTGGGGTCTTCTATATAAAATAGCACATCGTCTGCAAGTAAAGTTAATTTAACTTTCCCCTTTCCTAATTTTATTCACTTTATTTCTTTCTCTTGTCTAATTACTCTAATGTTTCCCGAACTATATTGAATAGGAGTGATGATAGGGGACACCCTTGTCTTGTTCCTGATTTTATAGTCTTTTTTTTTACATCAGGAATCAAACTCATGACTTTACACTTGCTAGGCAGGCACTGTGCTGCTGAGCTAATCCCTGGCTTGTTCCTGATTTTAGAGTGAAAGCTTTCAGTTTTTGTTCATTTAGTATGATGTTGCCTATTGGTTTGTCATAGATTTTATCAAATTGAGATAAACATCATCTATTCCAATTTTCTGTAGGATTTTTTTAAAATCATGAATAGGTGTTGGACTTTGTCAGATACTTTTTCTGCATTGTTTCCTTCTGTGGTTTTGGTATCAGGGTAATCCTTGCTTTCAGAAATGAATTAGGGAGTATTGCTTCCCTTTCAATTTCATTAAAGAGTTTGAGAAGTAGCAGTATTAGGTCTTCTGTAAGTTTCTTGTAGAATTCAGCAGTGAATCCATTAGGATCTAAGCTTTTCATTGTTGGTAAGTTGTAAATTACATTTTCAATTTAATTGACTGATATTGGTTTATTTAGAATTTTTATATGTTCTTGATTCAGCTTTGGCAATTCATTTATACCTAGGGATCTGACCATTTCTTCTGTGTTTTCCATCTCTTCAGAATAAAGGTTTTTTGAAGTTGTATCAATGATCTGAATTTCTACAGAATCTGTTTTGATTTCACTCTTTTCCTTCCTAGTTGCATGAATTTGAATCTTATCTTCTCTTTTTTGATATGGCTGGCTAAGGTTTTATCTATTTTATTTAATCTTTCTAAGAACCAACTCTTAATTTCATTGATTCTTTTTATTGTTTTCTTGGGCTCAATTGCATTAATTTCTGCTCTGATCTTTTTCCTCTGCTCTGATCTAATTCCCACCCTTGTGTAAGCTTTGAGCTTCACTTCTTTTTCTAGAAGTTTGAGGTACAACATTAGGTTGTTTACTTGAGCTCATTCTGTTTTCCTGATGTGAGAATTCACCACTATAAATTTTCCTTCTTGGATTGCTTTCATTGCATACCATAAGTTCTGGTACATTGTATTGGCATTATCATTTAATTGTAGATATTGTTTAATTTCTTCTTTAATTTCATTTGTGATTCATTGATTGTTCAGGAGGATGTCATTTAATTTCCATGTGTTTATGAAGTTCTCGTGGTTTCATTTGCCATTGATTCCCCATTTCATTGTGCCATGGCCTAATAATAGCAAGGGATAATGTCAATTCTTTTACATCTACTTACACATGTTCTATTGGCTAATATGTGGTCTATTTGGAAAATGTCCCATATTCAGCTTAGAAGAATGTGTATTTTGATGCTGTAGAAATCTACTAAGTTCATTTGTTTACGGGTTTGGTTCAGTTCTGATATCTCTTTGTTGATTTTGTTGTCTTGTTGATCTATTTGTGACAGTGGAGTATTAAGGTTCCCCATTACTATTGTTTTAGTGCTTATTTGACTTTTCATGCCCATTGTTATATGTTTTTTATAGTCAAGTATACTGGCATTTGGTCCATATATATTTGTGATTATTATTTCTTCCTTTTGGAGTTTTCCCTTAGCAAGTACATAGTGACATTTTTTGTCTCTTTTGATCAGTCTTGGCTTGAAGTTCACACTGTCTGCAAACAGAACAGGTTCCTGTCACATGGAGTATTATTTTTCATTGCTTAACTTTCATTCTATGAATTTCTTTTTGAGTTAAGTATGTTTCTTGTATGCAGCTTATTGTTGGATTTTGTTTCTTGATTCCATTCTGCCAGTCTGTTTCTTTTGATTGATGAATTGAGACCATTTACATTTATGATTATAACTGATACGTATTAGCTTATCCTCATCATATTATTTTCTTCTATTGGTTGGGTCCCTGTCTTTTCCTTCTGTTTAATTGCTTGCCCTGCCTGGTGGCTTCTTTCTATTAGTGTTCTTGGAATTGTGGTCTTTGTTATCTCTTTCTAAAATATCCTTCAGACCATTTTGGAGAGCTGGTTTGTGGGTCATGAATTTCTTCAGTTGTTCTTCGTCATGAAAGTATCTCATTTCTCCACCAATTTTTTTTTTTGGAACTGGGACTTAAACTCAGGACCTCACCCTTGCCAGGCAGGTGCCATGCTGCTGAGCTATACCTCTGGTCCTCTCCATTTATTTTGAAGGTTTTTTTTTTTAATGTACCCTAGGCACAAAACAGCTTTGGCCACCAACATATGCATCAAGCTATGATAAACAAAGGACTGTCATCTGCTCTGCCGCTGACTGATATAAGAACAATACCATCAGTGAGGTGTGTCATTACTCCTTGCCAGGGAATTGAAAGATAGTTTTGCAAGGTACATCAATCTGGGTGGAAGTTGCTTTCCTTTAGAACTTGATAGACTTCGCTCCAAGCTGTCCTTGACTTAAGGGCTTGTGCTGAGAAGTCTGCTGTGACTCTTTCCTGTATTGGTGATTTGTTTCCTTTTCTCTAACAGCTGTTAATATTCTGTTCTTGTGCTGAATTTCTGGAATCTTGATTAATACATGCCCTGTTGTAGATTTATGTTCATCATGTCTAATTACAGTTCTATATACCTCATTTATTTGTATGTCACATTCTTTTTCCACGTTTGGCAAGTTTTCTGCATTACTTTTGTGAACAGGTTTTTTTATGGCATTTGTGCTGTCTCTAGTTTTCTCATTGACTTTAATCAATATAATATTGTTCTTCTTTGTATCATCTTGCAGCTCTTGGATTGATTTTTCATGATCCTTTCCTATTTTTAAGATATCCTTGGTTTTTTGGTTGCTAACCACAATCCTGTGTTCTAGAGCTTATATTCTGTCTTTGTCTTGGTTCGATCAACTGCATATACTTTCAATAGAATTTTTAATCCCCTGATATCTGTTTGAATCTATTTCTTTCCTATGTTGGGCATTCATAGTTTCTTATGCCACTGAGTTATATCCCCACCCTGTTTCTATAATTTTTCTTTCTTCCTCCTCTTCTTCTTCTTTTAATCTGTGTCTACTCTGGATTCACTTAACAAGTCCTTCATTTTGACTGTCATTTCTTGTTTTTACCTGAGAGATTATTTCTAATCTGATTTTCTCTATAGCTACATTCATCTGTTTTCGTCCTCCTCTTTCTTCTCCTCTTCCCCGCCTTCTCCTTGTCCTTGTCCTTCTCCTTCTGTTATCATTTCAGAAAATTCAGGTGGGATGTTTCCGATTTCTTGAATCTTGTTGTCCCCTGCTCTTATCCTGATTGGGCTGGAGATCTGACGTTGCATTTTGTTTCTGTGTCTTGTCATTTAGTATTTTTAAATTTTATTTTATTTTCTATATCAATATTTGTAAATTTCTTTTGGTAGATTGCTTTATCACTAGTATTGAAGCTTTCCTAGGAAATGTCTGTTCCTCAGAGTTGTCTTCTAGGTGTAGGTGGTTCTTGGTCTTTGTGTCTGCCCCAAGAGCCTACCTTCCCAGTGTATTAGAGATGAGACGTTGCTGTCTATTTGGCTCAGCACCAAGTCCTTTGGTATCGGACCATGGTGATGGTTACGGACCCCAAATAATTACAGTGTTGGCATATTAGGTAGAACAACTGATCACAACAGGTATGACATTCTGGCTAATGTACTACAGTTAGCAATAACAATTTCATCTAGGACTGCAAAGAATCTTATAAATTATGATAACTATTAATTTAGTTACTTTTAGTTCTAGAAGCAAGATCTGAAATTATATAACAAAATTCAATATAAACCAGAAACTTGTATGCAATTCCCCTTAGTACAGTGATTTTATCCTGTTGGAGAGGGGGGGTTAAGAGTGATAAGAGACAAAACAGAGAGAAAAATGGAGAGAAATTCAATAACAGCAAGGCTGGAGGACAAAGTACAATCACCTGAGCTTTGGGAAATTGGAGCAGAGGCCTGTAGAAAAAAATTAAGACAAAAGCAAAAGAATATCAAAGTGAACCAGAAAGGCTAGAGACAATGTTTCCTCCCATGAAAATATCAAAAACTCAAGAAAGAAAATTGAGGAAAGAGAAAGAAGACATAATAAAATATAATAAAAGTAAAAACTTAACCAAAAAAAAAAAAAAGACAGGAAAAGGAGAATGAAACAAACAAAGAAAAAAATAATAAAATTCCTCTGTGTCCACAGGTCTGTGGTAGTATCCAAATCAGAGCCCAAAACTGTGCTGCGTAGCCCCGCCAAGTCTGCAGTAGGATAAGTGCTGGCTGCAAGGCTGATCTTGGCCTCCAGATATGGGGGCTGGGATCGGAGTCTTCATCCAGCAGCTTTCCAGATGTCTCTTGGCAGCCCGCCTACATCAACTACCCTGATTGTCTCTTCATCGCCCTCCCAGGTGCTATGGTATCCTCATATCGAGATAAGGGCTGCTCCCAGTCTCTTGTACAGTTGTCTCCTCCTGGTCCTTGCACAGCCTCCTCTGTTCCAGCCCCACTGGCAAATCTCTATCCTGTCATGCCACTAGTTGCAGGGCAGTGGGCGGGGGCAGGTGCTGTCACTGCTGCAGACACAGCCTAAGGCTGCTGATCCCCTTTCAATCTCCTCTCCAGCAGGGTGAGTGCTGATGTTCCACTAGTTGCCGCAGTCCAAGGCTGGTTAAATCCCATGCATCCACTTCCCTCCCTTAAGCCACGGGTCACAGGGAAGGAAGGGTCATGAGGCTCCAGTCACTACTTTCACTGCCTCCACTACAGTTCCTAACCTTGTTGTCATGAGGGAGCATTTTTCTGATCACTTGCCCCTGTGTGTGCCAGTGAAATTTGCTGCCAGGCTATGGCAGCCTCTGTGTGGAGGAAGGCAGTAGGGGTAATGGTCCTTATATCCCAAATCTGTCCTGTGTCATTGATGTAGCCACACTTTGGCAGTCCATCAGTTCCTTGGAAACTTCCAAGAATGGTGATTCATGCTTCATGTGCAGGTGGAGATTGCACCTGCAGCCCGGTGGGCTGGTTCACCTTTTTATAAAGTCATACATCTGTGTTTTGTTGGATCTCCAAGTCTCTTATTTCAGAGTGATTTTGGCCTCAGGCTGTATGACCATCCCTTTCTTCTAGTTACCTGTGTTTTTAGTTGATTTTCTCTAAGTAGTTCCAACATGGCCTCTCCTCTATTTGGTCATGTTGCCTCTTTGTATTGAGTTTTTGGGTTGTTTTTTGAGATAGAGTCTTGCCATATAATCAGACTAGGCTTGAACTCACTATGTAGTCCAGGGTGGCCTTGAACTAGCAGCAATCCTGTCTCAGCCTCCAAGTACTGGGATTGGTGGCACACGTCTCCATGTCCAGCTCACTTGCACCATTTTTTTCCCAGAATAGTGCTCAGATTTCTCATTGAATTCTGTGATCATATGTATAATAATAAATTTTACATTGGCTTCAAAAATTATTAATGTTTTTACATGTGATGTTATGTTCTGGTGGTTTTTTCAGTTTTTTCCTGGTTGGTCAGATCTACCTTAAGAAGTACCTACTCTTCTCAGAAACAAGAAAGTGTGATACATCCTTTGAAACCTTGGATGACTGAGAATTTAGGTATGAGAGTATCACTCAGATTTTATATGAAAGTTTTATTTTTTGAGTTCTCATATCTTAAAATCCTATGGCTGCCACACTTTTATTTTTCTTTCTATAAATATGGAAAAAGAAAAATTGGAGCAACCTGCTTAGTAATCTTACAACCCCACCCCATTCTTGAATATGTTTTTTAAACTCTGGCTATTTATGTAGAAGTATTGTCTGTTTTTACTGAATTTGCCTGGATCCTGATGAATCACTTTGAGTTGTGATTTTTCTTCAGGAAAGTTTTCTTCTTCTATTATGTCTTTGAGTATTGTTTCACTCATTATAGCTCTGGTTTCTAAATTTGGAAATCATGTTAAGTCTGATCTCAAATATTTTTTATATTTCTTCTCATGTCTTTTACCTCTCTAGATTTTAAACTCTGCTCCCTGGCAAGTCTTTGAAGTACAGTGTATATTGTACAATATAGTCATAGGTTTGCAAATTATTTATGCTGTTTATACTTGACATCAAAGCAAATTTACATTTTTCCATCATACTCTTCATTGCATTAGTTTCTTATTTTAGTTATTTTTAAATTTCTGTGTTTATCTCAGCTTGATTCTTCCCATGGTTGTCTGCTCTTCTGTCAAAGAGAATTACACTTTGAATTCTTTTGGAAAAATAATCATAAGTCTGATATTTTTAACAGTGTATTATACAATAAGTCATGGTCTTACTCTGAAACTTTAGGACATTGTCCTAACTTTCCCTTAAGTGGCATTACTGATGTATTTACCTTCTTTTCCACAAATATGGGGTGTCAGATTATTTAAAATGCTGCAAAAGGATATCAACTAGAAGCAGAAAAAGAAAAAACAATGGAAATGATTTTAAATTGATCTAGGCATAAAATAAATATGAAGACTTGAAATTCCATGTTTTTTTCTTTTTTCTTTTTTTGAGACAGGGTCTTGCTGTGTAGTTCAGGCTGGCCTTGAACTCACTATGTAGCCCAGGCTGGCCTTGAACTCATGGCAATCCTCTTGCCTCAGCCTCCCAACTGCTGGGATTACAGGTGTGTGCCACCATACCTGGCTCTTTGGTATTAGTGGATACCTATTACTGGGCAGTCAATAATGATATACTAGTTAAGAGTGCCCTTATGGCAGAATGAACAATTATTCTGGAGATGCTCAGTTCTTCCATATGCTAAGTGCAGGGAGGTCCCTTACACATGGAATTCTCTGCACTATCATGACCTCAACAATATGAGAAGGACAGGCATATGGCCAGTGTCTTGTGCTTGATGACATGGGTAAGCAGTCTTACCTCCAAGGCAGCTCATGTCCAGAGATATTTAGAGGATATGGGCTTCATTTACTTTCTTTAAATTGTCCTTCACAAACTTCACCTTTTTAATATTGGGTAGCTATGATGTTGAGATTACTCTCTTTGGGAATTATGTGAATGTCTTAGCTACTTTCTTGTCACTGGTACGCAATACCTGGCACCCACAATTTCAAGGAAGAGAGGTTTATTCTGGCTCATGTTTTCAGCCCATGGCCAGCTAGCCCCAAGGAAATAAAGGCTTGGTAAAAGAGTTTGGGTAGAGAAGCCAGCTCATGTCATGGTAGCCGGAAGCAGACAGAGAAGGGTAGAGCCAGGAAGCAACATACACCCTTCCAGTCCACTACCCCATGATCTGCCTCTAACCAAGCCACACCTCACAGCTAGTCAGTTGTGGTGCCCCCATAATCCAGTCACCTTTCACAAGCTCCCCCTATGAGTGTGTGAGGCTGAGGGGTTGGGGGTAGCATCCCAGATCTAAACAATAATAATGAATCTGATTGTTTTCTGTTCTCAATTAAATCTGTAATTACATCTTAACAGAAAGTCAACCCAGAAATAGAATTTGGCACCCCTTATAAAATTACTGAAACCTAACAAAAACAATATGTTTGAAAAAAAGTACACAGAGCGATTCTACTTTTATAACGAGGATTATCTAAGAGTGAAAGCATTACTCACAAGCAACATAAAGCTTCTTAGAAAATAATTTACATCACTTTAATCCACAGGCAGATGGGAACTAAACTCTGAAAATTCTGTTTCTAAACCATGAGTGCAATTTATCAAGAAAATCTTGAAGGTGCCTGTATTCAAATATACAAGAGGAACCATGATACCGTCTCACAGAAATATTCAGAATACTTTTCTTTGAGGAGTGCTGCTTCCTCATGTGAAAGTTTAAAACAACTAAGTAAGTACAAAATAATTGACTGGGGTGATGACGGCATATAAATAAATTTAAACTTGGATATAAATTTTTGGCTTTAAATTAATTGACAGACTTTTGGATAAATAATCAGATAGAACAGACAAGTGTTCATTTTAAATGTATGTTGATCATGACAATAAGATTATATCTTTTGAATAGTTGAAAATTCTTTTCTTTTTGCCTGTGGAAGGATCTTTCAAAGTATGTTAGATTAGACAACAGTCAAATAGGAGAAAACCCCTACACCTTTGTAAGTGAGTTATAGCTTTTCCCCTTCTTAACTTATAGTCTTCTTATGAAGTGGGGTAGTAAACTGACAACAAATTGAAAAATCAGAAATATTACAAAAAACTATTGGTTGACTCATCAGCCTCTAAATATTTGCAAACTCTCTAAAGTTCATGTTCCTGAGTACATTTTCTGAGCTGGGGAGTATTTCAAGATCATTTGCAAAAAAGGTTTTTTTGCTTTTTTTTTCCCCTCCAAAACTGGCTGGAAATGTGTGTTTGTTAATGGGCAAGACTCTCTCTCTCTCTCTCTCTCTCAGGGTAATCCTGCTTGGGACAAGTCAGCAGGAAACTATCCTGTTTTCTTTCCCTATAGTCAGAGATAGGTAGCTGGACAGACTGTAGGTAATTACAGAGAAAAGACAAAATGAGTCTCATTGTGACTCATGAAGGTAAGAAGAAATCCTAAAGGGCATTGTACTGCCCGAAGAGGCTGCAGCAATGGATTTAGGCTCACAAAGATGGAATGAGGACAGGCAGCTTCCCCAGAGCTATGGTAAAGAGGTAGCTTCCTCAAAATAGGAACACAAGCTACTTCTCCAACTGGGCCCTCAGTTGGCACCTTCAGGAAACCCTTGACTATATATTATCACAATGACTCCAGTACAGCTGTGCTCATAATAAACATGAACAGTATTCGTCCCACCGTCCTCCCTGACAGCATAATATGTGTGTGTGTATGTGTATGTGTGTGTATGTGCGTGTGCGTGTGTGTTAAGGAATACTATAGTCAGCAAATTTTTCATGTTTTTTCCAGTGTCAGTGCAAAATATGGTAAAAGGCATCCAAATGCAATCCAATTATCCCTCTGCCTTTCCAAAGGAAGGAGTGTTCTGGTGTGAACCTGACCCTTGTGACAAATCAGAATAAAATGGTGCACTTTAAGGAAAATGTTCTTGGCTGGAAACACATAAGCCTGCAAGTACCTAGTGCTGGAGGGGTTGATGAAGGCTACAGCTCCGTAACTGTTCATGTAGCGTCGTAAGGGTGTATTTCAACATTGTGGACGTCACTGCTATTATGTGACAAGATGACAAACATTATCCAATGAACCACAACACATAAAAAGGAAAAATAACATTTTCTCACCTTGGGAAGGTTTGAAAGGTCCATCTAGCTGCAAATGCTGCTTACATAATTTTGCCAAGAAAGTTTCAACCCAGAGATGGGTTCAAAGCACAGAATTTTAACAAAGAAAGAGGGCAAGATAAAGTAAGGATTTAGCAAGAAGCCAATTCGGGGACCTCAGACTAGCTTCAAGGAAATATTCTAAATCATTTCTAGAAAGGGCTCTTTTGCTCCCCCTTTATGACATCTGTGTTGGAATACATGAACAGATGCAAATGTTTTTTCACAGTCAAAGCAGAATCTCTCAAAATACGAAGTGAAGGTGTGCTGTTACAAACAGCAGTCTCCAAACATCTGGCTCTTGTTCCTGACATTCCCTGCTTATCACTCACAAACAGATAATTTTTAATTTTTTTCCCCACAGGTTACAACTGGATATCAAGTCTGATCGTCTGTGTGATCGATAATCATTTTTTAAATCAGCTGCACTTACCAAGGCAGACGGGCCCAGCCAAGAGACTGCCGGTCAATCTCGCTGGCTTGGCTGAGTCAGGTCGTTTTTCACAGCCTGATCAAACTAACATCCAGAGGGCTGTTTTCTCTCATACTGAGTAAGTTCAACAAGTATCAGGGGAATTGTAGCAAAATCAGCTAAGCAAGTGATGTTTTTTTCCTTCAGTGTCCCTGCAGGGATAATATTTGATGTTTATGGACCTCAGAAATGCATTCTGAGAAGCAGAACTACAAGGACTGATTAAAAATACAGTATGTAGCTGGGTGTGGTGCTGCATGTTTGTAGTCCCAGCACTCAGGAGGCTGAGGGAGGAGGATCGCTGTGAGCTCAAGGCCAGCCTGTACTACATAGCAAGACCTTGTCTCAAAAAACAAACAAACAAACAAAATACATTATGTATTTGGATTTTAAAAAATTGCCATTTTTTATGACAGTAAAGGACAAATAGCCATTAATCCCCCTCAAGGTACTCTACCTCACTTCACACGCTTATCCCAAATTGTTCTTGTCGCTTTCTGAAGCAGTTCCAGAAGTCCTCTTTCATGGTTCATGAAGTGAGGTAAAATATGGTGAATGCTGCCAAGAGCCACTGGGTAGAAAGGTAGGTTCATAAAAACATTGCAGTATATTCTCATCTGCCTCATTCACTGGATCTGCCACTGTGTGACTTCTGACTCTTCTTGAAAGTCCAGATGACCATAAAAACAAACGTTTTGAATCAATTCAGGATATCGAGGTAGCCACGATAGCACAACTAAAGACACTCACGGGAGCCTCCCAGAACGGCTTCAGAACGCGGCAAGAACTATGAGAGAAGTGCGTTTGAAGCGAGGTGGGGTATTTTGAGGGGTATGAATGGCAATGTTTCTTTTATTACAATAATTTTTTAAAGTTATATCTTCACTGTATTTTTTGATCATACTTCTCTTCTTTTTCTTTTCTTTCCTTTTTTTTAAAAGGAGCTGTGATTTTAAACCACACCGCTTCAGTCCCTGGTTAACCTCCACCTCTGAAGAACATTTACAGCAGAATCCCTCTATTTTTGTGCAAAGATTAGATCTTGGCTGCTTGCAGGGACAAGGGATTGACGCTGAGCTCCGGGGGCCCTATCTTGTGATTCCATGGATGAGGTTCATAGAAAGGATAAGGACAAAAGTTCACATTCCAGAGCGCAAGGTTTTGCCTATGTAATTAGAGAAGATTTGTTTGTCTTCAGAAGTTCCTCCATATATAGGTCTTACATTGTTGGCTCTGTATTACTTCTTCGTGATGTTATTAAATCCTACAAAATAGTTTGAGATTTCAAGGCTAAAAATAAGAGGCCCAGAGAAGCACTAATTAAGTGCACAGGCTCCTGTTCATGCCGTTGGGTTCATATCCCACATTCAGCCATCATCTGTTAGTTATCTGACCTTGGACAAGTCACTTAGCTTCTCTGAAGCTCGAAGTCTTAGTGTTTGCAGCAGTATGAAGGGCATGATAACAGCTGTGTCTCAGAGGCCTGGTGAAAACTGAATTGACTCACGGACAGCTCTCAGCACTGCTTGTCACGTAGTGATCACTCCATAAAGGATAACCGTGTTGGGGTGTGACACCAGTCACCTTTGGGAATGTGTGCTTGCTGAAGGAGTGCTTCGTTTATGTGAATTAGATGAAACCAACTTGACTCAGTGTCCGATTATCCAATTTCTACATTTCCTCTTGCTTCCCTTCATTTAATTTTCTATCTTTCACCATTGCATCATTCTGAAAACAGCAGTGTAGGATGATTCTGCTAGAGGAGAGATGGGTGTAGAGTGAGAAGCTGACGAGCTCCCTGTGGAGATAGTACAGTGAACAAATAAAAAGAAACACATCACTGGCTCATTGTTGAATGCCTACTAGGGGGATTGCTGTAGGTGAACAACTGAAATACATTTTTGTATTGAGATATTCATTACCATGATTGTTTTGGATATAATTAGTATGGACCACCAAGTGGTGAATTTAGTCTTCTGGGCATCTTTTCAGACAGGCAGGCATGTGTCTACCTCTGTCTGTCTCTCTCTTGCTCTTTACACACACACACACACACACACACACACACAATGTTTTCTTCTCTTGTTAGTCCCTTTACATTTCCAATAAATTCTGTCCTCAATTCTGCATGACATGGCTGCCAGAAGGACACAGTTGCTAGATAAGTGTTCTAGGCGCTGACAGCCCCTGGACTCAAGCATTGATTTGCGGGTGTTCTGCCGTTCTGTATAAAGTAGAGATCATGTCCATGGTACTCATGATAGAGAAATCTTCAAAGAGGGATTGGTTAAAAATAAGCATTTTAGGGAAAAAAAATAAAAAACAAAAAAACCTCTGTCACTGCCCAAGATAGAAAGATGTGGAGTCAATTTAGTGGGCTTCAACTGCAGCTGACTTTGGAAAGAATAATATACTCAGGTCTCTTTAGATGCATATTGAAAAGGGAGCTATCTTGAGGGCTGTGATTTTGCAGATTGCAACCTGATCAGACTTCCAAATACAGGCTATTGCCTTAAAACAAGAGAGGTAAATCCCTGTGTCTCAGAGGACAGGTGGCTTAACTTCCAATATCATTTCTGAAATATATGTGGGAGATTCCTGTTTCCTTACTTTTTGGGTAGAGCTTGATGCAGGAAGAGGTGTGAGAAGGACACAGCTGTATTGATAAGGCAGCTTGGCAACTGCCTTCACTGTGCAGGGAGATTTTAGGGCTATATGAAAGGCCCCAGTCTCTTATATCATCACCAATGCCTAAAAGGCCAGCACAAACACTGCATTCTAGAGTCATTTTCTTTCTTTGTAGTCCCAATTTTGGTGGAGAGGAATTCAAATCCTTGAGCTGAAGAGTGGCTGGGAAGCTACACTGCACATAAATATCTCCCTCGTACTAAATGTAAAACCTCATCCTTGGCTGGTACTAAGAGGGAGAGGAATGCTAGGAGTGCCTAGTGTGTGGGGGGTGGAGATATTGCCTGGAGAGGGAAAGAAAGCCAAGGAACAAAGGTCTTCCTACCCTCGGGAAACAAACCTAAAGTATGAGTTGGAATTGCTTAAAGAGATGGAGAGGAAGAGGATTTTAGGAAGAGGGGACAGTGCAGTAGTCCTTCCTTGTCCCTGACAGATAAATACCAAGATCCCCAGTGCCATCCCCAGTGCATGCCTGAAACCACAGATAGTAAGGATTCTAATACATACATACTTAACATAAAGTTTAACTGGAAAATTGGGCACAGTAAGCAATTAACAATAATGGAATATAACAATTATGACAATATATTGTAATAAAAGTTATGTGAATGTGGTCTCTCAAACTATTGTAGTTTTCACCCTTCCTGTGATGAAATGATTTGAGGTGAATGACACAAGTATTTTTAGGCTATGTCTAATGCATCATAGGCCACTACATAAGGTTACTTTAACACAAGTACTGCAATGCCACATAAGTCGATCTGACATCAGAGATAGCTACCAAGTGACTAACATATGGGTCATGCATGCTGAGCAGTACAAAGGGATTACTCACTTCCCAGGCAGGTAGAGGTAAAATGGCATGAGATTTCATCATGCTACCCAGAACTGCGCTCAATTTAAACTTATAAGGTACTTATGTCTAGAATGTTCCATATAATATCCTCAAACTGTAGTTGACTGTGGGTAACTACAAGTACGCCAAGCAAAACCTCATAAGGGACTACTAATGTCAATTGATGCACACACCTTGTGTCAGGAGGAACGTGACATATTGGAGGGGTTGGATGAGACCTGGGTTGTCAGGAGCGAGCATGAAGCCCTGAGCAGGGATGTGGCTGGTGAAGTAGGTCCTGCACAGTGCAGGGCTTTAAGGGTCATTGGAATTACATTATTTGCCCTCAGATTAAAAGGAACTTTGGCCGGGGATTTAGCTCAGTGGCCTAAGTGCCTGCCTGGCAAGCACGAGGTCATGAGTTCCATCCCAGGTGCCGCAAAAATAAATAAATAAATAAATAAATAAATAAATAGGGCCGGGGATCTAGCTCAGTGGCCTAAGCGCCTGCCTGGCATGTGCAAGGTCGTGAGTTCAATCCCCTGTGCCAGAAAAAAAATAAAAAATAAATAAATAAAAGAAACTTTGGACTTGTTTTTGGCTTTTAAAAACTGGTAATGTCATAAAACAGAACAGTTTCTTACGTTTTTCTCATGCTCAAGATGTCATACAGTACTGAGTGTTTCCAGAGAGTAGGGTGAGACCCAGGGCTATCACATGAGGCTCCTCAGGGTTTGGGGTTGCACATTCACATCACACTCAGGTGTGACTCAATGGCTTTCAGAAGTTGTGGGGTGGGGCAGCTTTGGTCACATGTATTCTCATCCAGAAGCAGTCTTGTTTTCTCTAAATGGAGAATCGAAGGACACTCTTGAAATTGAAAGTGTGTGAAAGGAATCTAAATTGGCTAAATGTCAGATACATCCATGATTTATGTCTCCTTTACATCTCATTGCTGATAAAGCTAACACTCCTCTATTAGTAAGATAGTTGTGTGTGTGTGTGTGTGTGTGTGTGTGTGTATTTGTGTGCATATGCAAGAAAATTCCCAGGCAAGGAGACTGTGGAGGTCCATTGCCTTCTTGCCCCTGGTACCACCGACAAGGGCAGAGAAACCTCTGACCTAGAAAAATGCAAATTTCATACCCGGCACTAGGCATCTCCTATTCCCTCCCTCTCTCCTTCCCTCTCCTTCTTTCCATCATTAAGCAAGTATTTCATATTCACTGTAGCAAAAATAAGAAAATTGTACAACCAAAAACAAGAATACTGGAAGGTCCTAATTCTGTTAACATTTTGGTTTATATACTATAAGGTATTTTTTCTATCTAAGAATGTGTGTGTGTGTGTCTTTAGAATTTCTAATACACTCATATTATTGAGTGATTGACATGTTCATTTTTAATAGAAAAATCCATTTCCATTTACAATAGAAATTAATCTGGAGGCAACTGGAGATGGAAGTCACAGCCTCCATCAAGAGATGAATGTTTTCCTGTAAAACCCAAATTCCACAACAAACAATTCTAGCTTCCAATTTTCAACATAATTGTTTCCTTTCAAGCTGTCAGTAATTTTAGGTGACAATAAGGATATATTAAAAGTATATCATGAGGTATTACATTAAAATAAAAAAACCCAAATCATGAGGAAAGTAAACCAACATCCTTAGACTTTAGATAACCAAAAAGAATTCTCCAAACATAAAGTGGCTATTTCTTTCCCATGTCTCTGAAGGCAGGGCAGGTCCTAGCCATGCTGACTCTTCTTATGTCAGAAAACAATGTGAGGTGTGATTATTTCATACCTTTACATGTACTGCATGTGTTAGTTTCCTAGGGTGTCCATAATAAATGACCACAAACTGAGTGGCTTAAAGCTACAGGAATGTATTCTCTCATGGTTCAGGAGACCTAAAGTCCAAACTCAAGGTGTCTATAGGGTTGGTTCCTTCTGAAAGCTGAAGGGGGAATCTGTCCCATGCTTTTCTCTTGTTTCTGGTGGTTACTTATGTTCATGGGCTGACTGTCCTTGACTCACAGTTGCATCACTCCTGACTCTATCCCCACTGTCACATGACTTCCCATGGACATGTCCTTTGTCTCTGTACCCAAACCTCCTTTGTTTTCTCTTATAAAGACCCCAGACATTGGATTTAGGGCATACCCTTCTTACTTTCTACAACTTCATCTTAACTTGATTCCATCTGCCGCCTACTTTTGAATAAGGTCACCCTCACAAGTCACTGGAGAAGAAAACTTGAACATATCTTTTTTGGGCCAACAGTTCAACTCAAGACACTCTACAGTACATAATCCAGAACATAATCATTTATTTTATGCATTACCAGCATCATTATGGGAAAATTAAAATTTCAAAGGTGTTTTCTTTTTTTTTTTTTTTTTTCGGTACGGAGGTTCAAACTCACGACCTTGAGTTTGCCAGATAGGCGCTTATGCCACTGAGCTAAATCCCTGGCCCCTAAGGAGTTTTATTTTCATTCATGATGCAAGGATTCTATCTACAGTTCCCCACCTCATACCAAGAATACTGAAAAATGCATCAAACAAAACAAAAACATGAAAACAAATCATGTCCTTTCACACACTATAGATCCCAAACCAACATCAAATTAAATGTCAACATAGAAGGGGAAGAGGGCAGATTTATGAGTCCTACGATACTGTCTTCATCATAAATTTAAGAATTATATTAATCTACTAATTTAAGAATGAAAATGCAGATAAGCATATCCTATAGTGAGTTTTTCTTAATATAAGAAATACTACAGTTCATATAAAAGTAAAGCAAAACTAACATAGGAGGTACTTGTTAATTTAAATAGAACTGAATAGAGCCTATTTACAAAGCAAAATATGAAAAGACTCAGCTTCGTTTTTGGTAGGATTTTTTAGCGTAAAGTCTCATTTTTTCTGACACTTTAGGACATCGTATAATTTCTAAATCCAAGAGACTATAATCAGATTTGCCTAAATGGCTACTAAGTGTCTCACGTGGGGTTAGTTTTTTCTGTAAAATGTCTTTAGAAATTAATTTTTTCCTATAAAACAGAATTCTGTAAAATGAATTATATTCGCCTATAGGTTTACATTGGTCAAGGTGCATCGCTGTGTTGTGATAACTGCCATGATGAACGGGGCGACATAGAAAGGAAGGGCGGGTCTCTGTCATCATTAGGGTATCAGCTCCTACTGGTCTTGCTTCTCCAGCTCCCATCCTGTGATCCATCGGAAAACCACGTGCTTTTGTCTACCCAGTGCAGACCCCTTGGCCATCGCAGTAGCCTTCCTCCTCTCTCTAGTATCATTTCTCCTCAAACCTGATCTGCAGTTTGAAACTAGACTCTTGGTGTAGAAAAGTAAGAGGGTGGGGGGATCACACCAATGTAAGGCCGTGTGACCCAGCTTCGCGGTGTCCAGCCTCAGTCAGGACTTGCGCTCCCCTGGAATGCCAGCGAGGGATCCGAGCCAGAGCCCTTCCACACCGCGCTGCAGCATCTGGAGGGTTCCTGCATGCCCCCCAACCCAGACTTTCACCAGGATTTACACTGAACTTTACAGGGGTCTTTCTCTAACTCCACTGATTTTAAAAAGGCCAAAAAAGACTTAGGAATCTACACTCACTGATTTTAATCTTTATAACATTAAATGATTTAATTATTACAAAATATTCTACTTGGGGGGAGCGTTGTAACAATAGCAGAGGAAAAATAGCTGGCAAATGCTGGCACCAATATGATATAGCAGAATAACAATCCTCTCTTTATCTTACTGTCATAAAGTACATATTAAAATGAAACTCAGCAGAAAGGCTGGAATAAGCAGCCGCAACTTCAATATAGCTGTTTACTGCTACTTGAGGATGGTCGGTGGCACAGACTGGAAGTCTGTTTTGCAGCCTTACCATTATTTCTCCTCACGGACAGTGACATTTGCTAAAGCGGGTGGGTGCAATGGAACTGTTTAAACACAGGCACGCTGGGTTTCTTTTCTTTCAATGATGGGAAACAGGAAAAAATTACATTCTGCCGCTGAACTTTCATGGCTGTCCCTTCCATAAATCATTAATAATTTTTTGTTGGATTGCATAATTTATAGTATCAGTTTTGAATGCATAATGTAATACTGTATGCTGAAGGGTAGTTAGTCTTTCTTCAAATAGGTTACTGAAAATGAAATAAATACCTAGATTAAATTTCCATACTAGGGAGAGAAAAATGAAATAATTTGCTGACTTGCAAAAATATGTAATAGACATTGTAGAGATAATCTAAGTTCTAAAATATTACCTCATTGTTCCAGTCATCTCAGATGATTTCATTGTTAAGCAATTCCTAAGAAAATTTTGCTGCAATAGTTGAACAAAAGTGATTATTTTTTAAATAGAGTTGACAAATTATCTAAATAATAATCAAATGAAGCAAAATTAACTTTGTGACTTAGAGAATATTAAAAAGTGACCAATTTATTTAAGTGTCTCTAATTTTGTGAATAAAAGGGTTAACCCTTATGATACTATAAACAAGAGCTAGAAAAATGTTTACTTTTATAGTTAGCCCTATATTTTATTCTAAGGAGAAAATTGCTGTAGATTTTTATATTTCTAGAAATCATTTGTATTTTTATTTGTAGTTTTCTCTGGTTGTGAAAAATACAATTCATGTTTCATGTTAAAAGGTGTCTACTAAAATGACAATTTTTTCCACACTACCATCTGCTCCTTGCTGGTGTCTACTGTAAATCAATAATATTATTTAGTCCTTCTCCTTTTGCTATTATTATCATATTTTTCATAGATCCAAGCCCATTATTTTACTAAGCTTTTGTCTTCCTGAGAAACTATCAAACTTCATCTGTGGGATTGGCCCAAGACCCTGTGGGAATCCCAAATAGAATTTTAATTTTCTCTGGGCTTCGAGCACCATTTGTTGTTTATTCTTCTGAAATGGTATTATTTTCATTAGGATAATAGGATTATCTGCATCAAGACATGTGTTGTCCTCCTTAGCATAACCTCATTTTTTTTCTTGTTGGAAAGGAAGGAACACAGGATTAAAAGAGGACTGTGGAAAGATTAACCTAAGCATGGACGGTGGTGAAATTAAAGAATGGGAACTAACGACTGATAGGCATTTTAGAGATAAATATACTGTGTATTCCAATCATTAGGGGAATCTGATTTGTGAAAGTGACATGCTTTGATGTATCTAAATCAACTGCTCCATAATATTCTTCTTTTGAATCATTTACAGTCTTTTGAGTTTTTTTTAACTATGCAGACATTCTGATTTTTAAAATGTATTTTTTCACATAAGTGTTCTTAAAGCTTCCATTTAGTTGTGATGCTCTCAAACAGAACAGTTTTGACTAAATCGATTGATTTAATGTGATTTGTAACAATAGTGCATCATTAATTATTTGGAATTTAGTACTTTTCCTGATTCTAAAGTACTCTGTAAATATCCCCATTATCGCCATAATAATGAATACCCTATAAGATAGAGCTGTAAGGGAAAGAATTAAGTTTTTAATTCATCTAACATTTTTACTCCCTTCCTATATAGAAGGTTGATTTTAAAAAGTTTAGTAATTTGCTGCTGCTGGTCCATATGTACAAAATTCACTATATTTCTAAATATAGAAATTCTTTGCTAAAATGATTAAATATTTCCTAGCACCCCCCCATCCCATCTTGTTTAGGTTGTGCACAAAAATGGACTTAAACCACTTGAGCTGAAGAAATCATCCGTAACCTTGATAAGCTGTGTAATGTTAATGCTGTTTTGATAGGGAAAACCACAAGTCATGCAAATAGCGGCCACCACTCTCCAGTACAGGTGTGTAATAAGCACATGTAATTAAACCAAAGATACATAATGGTTTGTTGTTAGATACGCATTTCCAACAGCTGACTACGCTCCTAATGTGTGGCTCGTGAGTCAGGTAATTTTCTTATGTCTCCACTCCTTGAACAGAATATTCCTCACGGACTCATACACAGAACGATTCTGCCTTTCTTATACAGTAGAGTCCCATCGCTGCCTGTAATTTAATGTCTTTGCCATATCAGCATTACCTAAAGATGATTAAAAAGAGCATGTAAATTCACAAACAAGTCATTTTATTCTCCAACTTAAACGATTTAAAAATACACTCAAAAGGAAAGTTCTCAAAATGCAAGGCTTTCGGCATGGTTTCCATCTTAGTGAAATATATCAACCGTGCATTTAATCACTGTTATGCATAAAATATGGTTTATGGCTCTGCTGTGTATATCAAATAAACTTCTTTGTATATTATGAACTAAGTCTTTTAAATGGCATAAAGCAAATGTGAAAAACTAGCACTGGCTTTTAAAAGTCAGTACAGAAACAGGCAGCAATGAAAACAGTATTTTTGGCTGTTTTTAATTCCGTATTTCCATCTGTATTTTTAAAAATAATTCAAAAACCACACACATAGTGTACAACTTTTTGATTTTGAATTGGGCAAACCAATGAGAAGAATGACAAATCTGTATAAATAGTGTGTGCATTTCTTTATTTTAAATTTTTCTAATCCTTACCTTCCTCCCATCTCAATGCTGTAAAACATCATGATTCTACAAGACATATGATCACATACACACAACTGGGATGATGCTTCATAACAGGAATGTTTAGAAGAATCTGTCTACTAAGGTTGATAATGTGAAGAAAAATAGGTAATGTAAATTTGTTTTTTATTTTTTTTAAAAGGTGTTATACATGTATTGAACTATACATGTATAGTTTGTGGTCAAAGTGGTCATGATAATATCTGAGCTCAATAGCATTTTTCCATAAATTACTATGTAGGCATCATTAATCATTGTATTCAAGTACTATGCATCACCTGTTTGATTCAGCTGGTTCTGATTTACACATCATTTCAAAGAATGCCAAGGAAACAGAATTGAAAAGTTTTACTTCCCACATTAGCTACACAGCTCATGCCCCTGAAGTCATATCCCAAGACAGGAACTAAATAATCCACTTCATTCATTCATTATTTTTAAAGCTGTTTGCAACAAATTTTAGGCAAACACTTTCGTTTAGGTGAGTCACTAGCATGACCATTAAGGAATGGATTTCAGTCTTAGCATAATTACAGCTATTTTGCTGTTATATTTTACTTCAAAGTGGAATAAATTAGTCATTTCCAGGTTTGGTTTCTTTTTTATGACCGTGAGTATGTGTGATTGTGATTGTGTGAGTGCAAATACATGAATGAGTTGGAGGAGGCAGTACTATATGTCCCCAACCTGTATGTTTTATTAATATAAAAGACTTGGATGGAGTTTCTTTTCTCAAAAAGAGAAGTTAGAGAAGTCCCGTCACTGTGTAAAGTCATCCTCTTCCTGTGCCCTCAGCCTTTCAAAGGCCAGGAGTACAGTACATATGGGTGCTGCTTCCTTCCCTTTTCTCAGAGACCACTTGCTGTCCCATAGTCTCAGTCTCTCTTTTCCTCACTGATGCTTTCAACTTTCCTCTTACTGAAGGACTCTTCCCATTGACCATGGTCTTATTAAAATGATAAAAACCCTCTGGGATTCTAAAGTTCTTGCCACGTCTTACCTTTTATTTTTTGTTATGGTTGATACATTGTGTCAAGTTGTGCAGTTTAGAAATTTAACTGAGAGACTCAGCAGGGAGCCAGGGTTCCTACTTTGCAAATATCCTCATCCTGTGCAGAGGAGGGCAAGGACATTTTGTGAGTGCTACACCTGCCCTGGAGCGGGGGTGGCCTATGTGTGATATAAGAGAGAGAAGAAGAGGCTTGCTTTTGCTCTTTTGCTCTGAATGCTTTTGCTTACTGCTGCCTTGAAGTGTTGCCCCAGTGCCATGCCACTCTGCCTTGGAACCAGCTGATTATGGACTGAAATCTCCAGAAACTGTAGGCTAAATAAACCTTTCCTTGCTTCACTTTGGGTGTCAGGTGTTTTGTCCCAGTAACAAGAGAAAAGTGACCAAGACAGTTTTCTTTTCCTTCAGAGTTCCCTACACAGAGATTCTACTTCTTCACATACGAATCATTTTTGCAAACCCTCATCTAAATTCAAAGTGCCCTTCCTAAAGTCCCTATCTCTCACCCTAACAGACCACTTTCAATCCCTTTTTCTCCTGACATCTTGTCAACTCTCTGAATACTGGACCATTCTCTCTGTTTCCATAGTCCCATAGTTTCTGGTTTTTAACTTGTATATCTTATGGCTATTGGTAAGTTTTCATTTTAGAGTTTTTCCTCCTCTCCCTGAGTATTTGCTAAAAGTATGGATAAAGAATAGATGGGTGAAAGAATGGATGTATGTGTGTATAAAAAAAGAAAGAAATGATAAATGAATCTGTGAAGAAATGAGTTTTTCCAAGTCTATGCCTTCCCTTTTATTTTTTGTAATCCAAAACCACACTCAAAACATGTTTTCATCACACTTAAAATTTCTGAAATATTTCACATTGATTTTTGAAGAACTTTGACCTTCATTTTACACACACACACACACACACACACACACACACACACTCTTGTGGCTTTGCACCTGGTGAGGAAATGGAAGCAGATCCCAAGGAGAGAGGAACCATGATCACTGGAAAGGTTATTAGCTAAGGTCTCTTACATCTCAAAATTTTTACCTAAGACCCTTCTGTACTGCTATTTGAATGAGCTGCTTTTCTGTGCAACTGAACAAAGACAGCCTTTGATAAACTCCTACATTTTTTCAGAGGCAGTTGGAACTTTAAAGATGAGACAAATACGATTGAAATTATCCAGTGCTCAAGAATCATGCTGTTTTGATTTATTAGAATTTACTAGTATGGTCTGAATGTAATGAAAATAGTGTTTTAGATAAAGAGAGCCCTGAAAAACCATTTGACCCAACTTACTGTCATTTAATTCAAATAACAATGACCATAAAAACTGGAAAGATCCAAAGAAATTCTGGAACATAGAAGCTTATGATTGCCTGCCACCCACGGTCTCCTTTAAATTTTTTCTAACACTCCTTTCTAAACCTAGAGGATTTTGGTATATACCTGCCCTAGTCACAACTGGGAAAGTACTTAGCCAATATGCCTGAGTTTTAGGTGTCCGTTAGGATGGAAACTCCTTGAGGACAGTCCCCAGATGCCACACACACACACACACACACACACACACACACACACACATGATACAGCATCACAAGTAAGAGCTCAGCTCATCTTTGCTGAGTGATTGAACAGTTTAAGAGAACAATAAGAACTTGAGAAAGATTGCTTAATGTAGGTAAAGGAAAAGGAGTTGCTGGCCCAGGAGCTATCTACTTTGTGCATCAATGCCTTAGCACTTAGGTTTTAAACTTGTTGTGCATTCAAACTTCTAATATTTCTGACCCCATATAATAGGAAAATACCTTTGAAGGAATCATATGTATGGTCAACTACAAGTTTCAGTAGATAGGTGCTCTTATCAGTCAATGGAGTATTCCTTTTAACTTCGTGGTCTTGTAAAGGTCAAATGAGATAACATGTGAAAATACTCTTGAACCACAATTACTTCACTAGCATGACATACTACTAGTATTTCTTTGTATAGGGAACCAGGTATCATTTAACACCAACAAAATTCAGAGAAATCAACTTCTAGGAATAAGACAGTTCTATAGCCCTTTAGCTTCTGTCAATGGTTTAAATCTCCAATAAATCTTACTTCCATTCAAAAAAAAATTGAAATAAGGGGAAAAATGTTAGACAGATGAGAGACATTGAGAAGAGGGGTTTGGGATTCCCCCCCCCCCACAAAAAAACTAGCACTGTCCCAAAAGATCTGGAGTGTAGCCTTCCTTTCTTTTTTTCACTCTGTCTCACTTAATATGATTCCCACAGTCATCCTTCATTCCATGTACATAAGTTTGTTCATTGTTATACTAAGTCTACTTGTGTACAGTTTTCTCCATCAATGTTGAAAGTTCCAAAAACAATTCATGTGTATAAGATGGAAATGTTTAAACTCTTTCTTTATTTAGTAAAATCTTGGCTATGAAATCACCACAGAAAATTAGTATTATATGGAAATATCGATGAAGCAACAAGTTCATAATTCTCCTAGTTTTCTCCTGGGTCTCACAGTCTACTCCTTACCTTCTGGATATACAAAACCTTGGATCCCTTGCCAGAGTTACCTTTCCTGTTCTCAGATGTTAGTGATACTGGTGTCATGAACTCCTTTGGTGGGCTAATACTGCTATGGCTTGTATCTAGATGTTTCCTCAAAGACTAATGTGGTCATAGGTGGGGTTTTTCAGAGGTGACTGGATCTAAGGTTTGTGCTGCTGGGATCAAAGATATGATGCCTTTTGCCTTCCACTTTCCACAAACTGTTTCTCCTCTGTGATGCCCTTCTGCCATGCCATCCTATCTTGGAGTCAGCCAACTATGAACTGAAACCTCTATAAATTGTGAGCTAAATAAACCTTTCTTCCTTTAACTTTGAGTGTTAGGTATTGTGTCTCAGCAATGGGAAAGATAACTAAGACAAATATGATGTCTCTTGGTGTTCTTATTGATGTTCTTATATGCTGAGGGATTTGGGACAAGAAGCCTTAATGAGATGACAGTGTTGATCATATATACTTCTCTCCCATGTGAAGTCAGTTTGAAACATCTCTTCTCATTCTCTGAAGACAACTCTTCACAGTTAAAAATCAAGAACTTTGTAAATTCCAAGCTTGTAAGTCAACAAGTTGTACTTTTTTTCTACAGGGAAGCATCACTTTAGTCAGTAGCACACTACCCCTACTCTTTTGTCATAGTCTACTTCTCCATTAATTTTAAATATGTGAGATTCTCAGCAATGCTTTTGTCACACACAATGGAAATTTCCTCTGTCTGAAATTCTGCCATGTTGAGAAAAATGTGATCTCTCGGGCATTGCTCCAGAGGTCAGGCAAAGAGCAATAGAGATACACCTTGAAAAAGCATACATTAACATACGGTGAAGGACTTAATGACAAAGCTGTCCAAAAATAAAATGAGCTATCTAAAAACTAGTGGATTCTCCATCTCTGGAATTACTTAGCAAAAATAGAATGATTTTCCACTGGGGGTGCTATGAGGGTACTTTGTGGTTAAATGACCAGGTAAGACAGCATTTAGGTAGCTTCCTTTCTCAGCACTTCCATTTATCACCAAATGGCTCTGTTGTCTAAACCTTTCATAATGAGAACTGTCTTCTATTTCTTTAATAATTGAGGCTGTCATGAATATTTTCCAAATTATTTACATGTATGCATTTTAAACATATACACACCATTAAAAAGTGACACCTAGCTTTTTCTGTTACATACAATATGTATTTTAAACCAGGAACTTAAATTATTTCTAGGAATTTATCAAAAGCCTGAGAAAGCTCTTGTCTACTCTAAATATCAGTTGTTAACGGGTGTTTTGTAGGTTTGTGCTCAGAATAAAGGCAATTATAGCTACTGTTTGGAATAGCATGTACTATATCAAACACTCTCTGAATTTTGGTATTTTTCTTATTTTTAAACACTTTTATTTTAAATAATTGAAGACTCAAAAAAATTTTAATAGAATATAGTAAGCCCAAGAAGAGCTAAAGATGGCGGAACAGTAAGCAGCAGAGTAAACAGTCTCTCTGAGAGAAACACTTCAGATGCTGGAATATAACATCATGGAGAGGACAAGAAGGAAGGAAGTGGGTCCCCTGGACCAAGGAAGAATCTAAAATATGAATTGAAGCCCACAAAGAGAATAAAAAGAATTTAAACTAAGAAGAAGGTGGTGGCCGGCAGCACCTCAGCCTGGAGCCGGATTCACCCTGCCAGAAGACCTGCTGAGCCTGGAGACGCCCTGTCGCGGTTGCAGTCATGGTCGCAGCTGCAGTTGACCCCAGAGGTCTCTGCAGAGAGGCGTGGGTGAAGGAGATTGGCGGACGCGGAGATCTGCGCTGGCTGCTGGTGAGTGCTTGGAACTCCACACCCCTGCCCCACGGGAGAAAGTGATCAGCCGGGCTCCATCTTGGAGTCGGGCAGGTTATGCCCAGAGCCAAGACTGCTAACCACTTCTGGCGTCAGCACCAGGTTGTGGGCAGACCCTCGGAAGCTGATTGGTCAGAGATCCTCTCCTGTGTGCATTTCAGGCAATACTGTGTAGGTTCCTAAACAGCTTAGATTTGCAGGGCCTGACCAGGTCTGTTCCTGTGCAAACCCAGGGTGGCTTGGTGCCCAGCTCAGTGCAGAGACACAGGCACCCAACACTGGATATACATAGCCAGAACTGACCAGAAAACACAAACAGTCTAGCTTTGGAGAAGTTGTGGCCAGTGCTGGGGTGCCTGGGACCACACTACTCCAGGGTGGAAGAAATCAAGAATATGCCAAGATGAAGAGGGAGAGGGCAATCTCTGGCGTCCAACCCAAGCAGTGCAATTCCACAAAAGGAAAACATGGAGATCGAGAATTGTACACCTGAAATGTCTGAAGTGATGTCAACTGAAATGAAGAAACAACTTCAGGAAGCTATAAGAGAAATTAGAACAGAAATTGTATCCCAGGTAAAAGAAGAAATGAAAACCATAATAAAAGAAATACTAAGCATCTCTAAAGAAGACAGATAAAAAAATAGAGGAGCATAGGAAAATGAGGGAAACCATGAATGAACAGCGTAAGAGAGATTTAGAATGTATGAAACAGATTCAAAGAGATAGCTAGAATATAGTAAGCCCATATATCTTTCAACCAATTTTTCCTATTGATAACATTTTACACACCCATACTACATTTTCAAAATCAGAAAATAGCTGATGGGACACACCTTATTCAGACTTCACCAGTTTTCATATCATATAGTCCTTTAATTGGATGGTGTTTAGTGCTCTGAAATTTTGTCACATATATAGTTGTGTATAATCTCTACCATAATCCAGACAGAATTTTCCCCATCACCACAGAAAACTTCCTCATGCTGTCCCTTTGTAGTGACACTCACCCTAGCCTTAACCCTTGGCAACCGCTGATCACTTTAACTACTGTGTGTCATTTTGAGAATATTATGTAAATTAAATTTATATATCAGGTAACTCATTGATTTATTTTTTGCATCTAGCATAAGACTGTTGATATCCACTGAGCTGCTGAGTTGTTACAGCTAACAATAGTTGGTTCTCTTTTTTGTGATCAAGTATTAGTCCACTGTACTTGGCCCACAACTTCTCCATGCATCTATTGAAGTGTTTTCGTTGTTGTCGTTTTCCCTTGGTAATGGGAATTCACCCTGAGCTACATCCACAACCCTGTTTTGAGACAGCGTATCCCTAAGTCACTAAGTTGTACAGGCGGGACTGAAACTGGTGATCTGCCAGCCTCAGCTCCCAGAGTGCTGGGATTATATTGTTCTTTAATTTTTATTTTTATTAGCATGTTTGCAGTACATAATGATTACATTTATAGTGAGGAATTGGTAAATTTTCACACACACATTTTTTATTCAATTTTAAAACAAAAAAATAAAAATGATACAGAATTTCAAAACAAAGTAATAGGAGATTAGCACTGGTTAATATATTGTGCAATGTTATCTTCAAAGTAGTTGCTCAGATTACAAGATACAGGTATGAAAAACTGATCAAACAATGAAAGCACATACTGTTCTTTTTGATGAACTAACAGAGATTAACAGCATAATTGTCTATTTGGTACATACACATTTTTAATTATTTTTTTGTACTCTGTTTTTCCCCTTCCTCCCTGCTCCTTCCATCTCTTTGTCCCCTTCCATTTGCAAAAGCTCTATCTCCATTTTTTTCTTTTTTCAATTCTTTTTCACCCCCTTTCTGTCCCCTCCATCCAACTCTTGTTCCACTTCTCATTTGAAAAAGGTTTCCCTCCTTCCTCTTAACCTACCTTTTATTTTGCTCTTTTTTTATGTTTTGGGTTTCTCGTATAAGAGGAACCATGCAATATTTAAGTTTGTGTGTCTGATTTATTTCATTTAATATTATGATCTTAAAGTGCATCTGTTTTCCTACAAATGACTAACATTTATCCTTCTTTATGACAGCATAGTACTCCATTGTGTACACATACTGCATTTTCTTTATCCACTCATTTGTTGATGGGCAGCTAGATCATGTCCAACGTTTAGTTATTGTGAATTATGCTGCTATAAACATGGTTATGAACATATCACTGTAATATGATGTCTTTAACTCTTTCAGGAAAATATATAGGAGACATATAGTTGGGTCAAATGGAATTTCTGATTTTAGTTTTTGGAGGAATCTCTATACTGATTTCCATAGTGGTTGTACTAGTTACCATTCCAATCAACAATGTAGGAGGGTTCCCTTTTCCCTACAGCCTTACTAGCATTTGTAATTACTTGATTTCTTAACGATAGCCATTCTTCATGTTCACAAAACAAGAACAGAATACTTTTTTAAAGACAGAAATAAAAGTTGTTGATAATGTAAAATTTAACAAAGATGCTTTAAACTTCAATTGGAAAATATCATGAAGAAAAAAACAACAACTACCACAAAAACCTGTGAAGTTATACTAAAACAATAAAGGATGGAAGTTTTATAGGAAACCCGAGGAACAGCCCAGGAGTTGGAACAAGAGAAAAAGTCTAAAGTTTCAAGAGAGAAAGGCTACATCTGAAGAATCTGACTTCAGAATATCAGCAGGCTTCCAAGGAGCAACAGAACTCTAGAAATACACTACTGTCAAGCTTCTGCGTAAAACAGCTTCTAACTTTAGTCTCTACTCGACCATGGTATCAGTCAAAGGTCAGAATAGTCTCCACAGACATAGAACAAGCCAGAGCATGTACTACGTTTCAATTTCTCTTTTTTAAGAAGTCACTGGAGCCCGGGGATTTAGCTTAGTGGCATAAGCGCCTGCATGGCAAGCGTGAGGTTGTGAGTTAGATCCCTGGTCCAAAAAAAAGAAGTTACTGGAGGTTTACACTTTGGTAAAGCAAGGGGTAATCCAAATAAGAGAACGACAAAATAAGAAAACATGGGCTAGGATAAAGAAGAATAATGAAAAAGAGTTCCACGTGGACTTAGTCACCAAGCTAGAGAGCCACTGGTTTATTTGGGGGCCTGGGACAGAGGGTTCCAGCAGGAAGGACTGGGTGCTCCTTACAGCTGGAGGATCCTCCCTGCCGCTGGTCTCAGTGAGCAAACTGCATGTTGTGGAGGGGCCACACTCCAGGGAACCTGCAGGGGCCAGGAACTGCCAGGAAGGACTACTTGGCAGCCAGTAAAAGAGGGGGCCCTCATCCACTAATGCAAGGAACCTTATGCAGCCAACAGGATTCGGCCAGAGTAGCTTAGAAGGAGCCCAGGCGACTTCATAGCACCGCTGACTCCTCCATTCAGCCTTCTGAGTCCGAGCAGAGGACACAGGGAACCCAGCTCCTGACCCACAGGAACTGTGAGATAGTAAGTCAGTGGTGCGGCAACTTAGATAGTGATAGAAAAACGAACGCAGCCCTTCTCCAGCTTCACCTACAAATACCCTTCCCACGACCAAGACCCAGTTAAGGGTTTATCACCTTCCTGCACGTGCAGCTTCCCCATCCAAAAGTGATGTCACTTCCTCTAATCTTTACAGGACTTTGTTTTACTCTGATGACCCTCCCTACCTTTATCATCGCTAATAGCGCATGTTTTATTTCTCCTCCTGAGTCGTGAATTTCTTGAAAGCTGAGACGGTATGGGAACACATGCAGGTATTTTGTAGAATCATTGAGTCAAGTATTCACTTGCCTCAAGTTAACTCTCCTCAGGCCTTGAAGGGTTAAACCTCAGCCTCCTGCAAGACCCTGGTTTTTCTTGTTTCTGAGCAGCTTCGTGTGACTTAACACGGGAGCAGAGTTTCGTGAGATAACACTCCCTAAAAACTGCCACCGAAAAGGCGAATTCCTTTGGCAAAGAGTACACCATGTGTAAGTTTATGCCTGTTAAAATCCAGTGTTGAAGATCATTAATAACAGACGTAAGGGTTTGAAAATCTGGCGCTAAGCCTGGCGCTATTTCCCACCACTGAGGAGGACACTGTGGTCCTTGCTGAGCCCAGGCCTGGTGCGCTGGCACCTGTGGCCATCCATAAGCATCTCTCCCTTTCTCCTCAAACTGGATTCCCTTGCCTGTGTGTGCTCAGGTGAGATTAAATAATAAATAATGAGGAAGCCAAGGTTGGAAAAGAGCTTCCTCAAGCTGGGGAAATATTTCGGCCATATTTGGTTAATTGAAATCATGCATCGAACTAAGTTGCCACTCTGATGTGATCTGACAAAAATGATCATAGGACAAAATTGCCTCTTGCTGATCCCCACCTATCTTACATTTCAACTTGCAGCAAGATTGAAGCAAACTGCTCCAATTTACTGCTCCCGACCTGCTGATAATGGACACTCTGCCGTGCACTCTCCCTTCATTACCGCGCAGGTCAGGGCTGTTAACGGGGACTCTTGCCACTTTTGACAGATAGTCACTACCAAGATGAATGGCGGTAGCCACATGACCACTTAGTACCAGGCCTTCCCTCTCCAGCACCTTCAAAATGCCTCTTTAAAAAAAAAAAATAAAAGACCACACTTTACCATTTAACTCTTTATTAACTAAGAGAATCAATAGACACCAGGCATCTATGACCTGGCGAGTCCTTTACTGCAGCACCATAACTATTTCAAAGCTACCACTTAACAGCATTTTTAAAAGGAACTTTCTAGTGAATCTGTCTTTGTACTTTTTGTCCTGCTGGGGTTAGATACTGGGCTGTAAATTGAATTTCTTGGAGGAGAGAGGGGGTTTTAGCCAAAAGTCTTAACAGTGCTAAGCCTTGCGAAGAAATGGTTCCTTGTCTGAGTTAAAATGGACTTATTTAGGAATAAAAACTATTTCATTAGGGAAGGTAGGCTATTTTTAATATTACACAGAAGAATGGAAACTGAGAATTTGGGTCTTTATCTGATTATTCATAATCAACACTTCATGAAGAACTAGCACCAATGCCTCCAAATTTTCAAATTATTTTTACAAAAAATAAAAGAGGAGGGGTGGAGAGAATACATGTATTGTTATGTGCTATTTTCTTGAGCAGACACATCATCATTTAAACAGTAAGTGCTTAATGAGGAAGGTAAGAGTAAGCTAAAGGAGAATAGAGTACATATGCTTTATGTTCTTTAAGGATTATAACTTAATTCTGTATATAAACTAAACACAATTTATATAATGCTTTAGTTTATATTTAATTCCTGATATGCCCATTCATTTTTGCATTTGACAAACAGTTAAATGAGCTCTCGCAACTCTTATTAGATTTACATTGCTTTGTCTAATTCACTTTGCCTCATGAAATTAGATGAACTATTAAATACTGTAATCTGTTATCAACCATTAAAATTAATTGATTTTTCATGTCACTTTAGAACTAATGAATTGTCTAGAGATAGTCTCATAAACTACATAGCATAGTGGGAAGGCCATTTTATTTCCCATCATTTCTAGTAAGGTTGAGCAGGGCTATGATTTTGCTGGTTTTTCTCCCAGCAGAAATCTCAAAAATGTCATTATTCCAACACCGTTATTTTTATTGCTTTACAATCATGCCTGCAAATGATGCGGCTATATTCAATAATTATACTCCATAGATAAAAGCCACATTTATGAGAAAGGGTTTGAAACTGTGAAGGATGCTTAACATTGCCTTGGGAGAGGCTATCTGGTCACATAAGGATATTTCCAGGTATAGTATGTTGCTGCCATCAAGATAATATAATTTGAATAGACATGCCATTTAAAAGAAATAAAATACTACCAAATAGTAGTGGTCAGAAAAGTAAATACATGGGTAGCATTTTGTGTTTCTTGGAAAAAATCTTATTTGATGTTTTGGTTCAAAGATTACACAGCTGTTATCATGATAACAGTATTAGCTCATGTTATTGAAAATTTATTATTTGCAAAGCACTGTGCCAACCATTTTCAACAAGCATTGTTTTATGTAATTCTCAAAATGCTCCCCTAAAATGGGCTTTCCTTTTACCTTTATTTTATAGGTAGGGAAACTGAGGCATAAAGAGACTAACCAACTTCTCCAATTTCACATAACTAAGAACAAAGGAGCTGAGATATAAACCAGGTAGGCTTACTCAAAAGTTAAACTCCCGGTATGCCCTGCTGCCCTCTTGATCACATAAAGGCATAATTAATTGTTCGCCATTTCTACCCTTCAAATGTTTACTTAAAAAGAATCCTGGGCTTTGATTGTAGCTCAGTGGTACAGCACATCCTTTGCAAGCATCTGGGTTCGATCCTCAGCATCAGTAATATTTCCACTTATAAATATTTGACTTATGCAAGAAAAAAGTCATTGTTTTAAAAATGTCTTCCCATATCAGTAAAATTGCCTTGTGTAAGTTTTGAGAAGTGAATAAAGCTCTGGATTTAATGGTATTCCTCCCTTAGTTCTGAAGACCCTCAAAGTGGCTAGCAGGAATCTTACACATCTGTAAGAAATGTTAAAAAGTGAGTTAAAAGATGGGCCAATAGTATCCTGGACTGAATAATGGGACACATTCAAGTTGCTTGAGCCTGTCCTAACACAATTATTCAAAGCATATCTTCTGCGATATTGTCTCTGCTTGGATACATTACTGGGTTATATGAATTTTAAAGGAGAGGTTATTGTATTTGTTAGTAGTCTCAGCTGTAAGTCACCTCTACCAATTTCAGGTAAAGGCTAATTTGAGTGAGCTTTAAATATTTCAATATGTTGCATCATCAAGAAGAATAGATGATCTGGGTGTGGTTGCATCTGGCTCTAGTCCCAGAGTTTGGAAGGCTGAGGAGGGAGAACTCCTTGAACCTACGAGTTTGAGACCAGCCAGGTAATATAATAAAATTCTACTGAAAAAAAGAAGAAGAAAAAGGAGGAGGAAGGGGAAGAGCGAAGGGCAAGGAGAAGGAGAAGGGGAAGAGGAAGAAGAGGGGAGAGAAGGA